>PNEQ01001574.1:17530-29089 GCA_003012365.1 Medauroidea extradentata | reverse complement strand
AAAAAAAAAAAAAAAAAAAAAAAAAAAAAAAAAAAAAAAGTCACATTTGAGAAGATAGTTGCTCTACGTGGTTACTAAAATAATTTTACAACTCTAAAAAAATTTTAAATTATAATACAATAATGATATCAGTGATTGACTTGTATACCAATTTTCTATTTGATATTCAACAGTGAACAATAATTTTCTGCCATTACATTTCACATAAAAATATTATAAAACATCCAAAATGTCTATGGAATGTGTGAAAAATAGAGGGCGCTGAAACATGATCCTAAATTTAAATAGTGGTATTCAACATTACAAAATAAAATACACTAATAATCAAAAAATGTTAGCCAATACATATGTAGGACTAATTCTTTTTAATTTTTCAAAGATAACTACAATATTCTTACTCATAGATTTGTAAGTTCTTTATGAACATATAAAAAAAATTACACACTGACAAAACACATTTCCATAGTCATGTGCAAGGAAATAAAATTTTATAATAGGTGTATACATGAAACATAAATTTAACTTAAAGTACATAGGATATGGTATGTGGTATTCTTAACAAAAATAACTCCAGTTTAGGAGAAGATACACCTGAGAGAATAAAATTTTATTCACTACAATGTTATAAATGAGCTTAACATGTGGCATAAAATTGACTTACATATTTATTTTTCTGCAAATAGAAACAAGTTTTACATAGAGAACTGCTAATATTTTGAGAAGACTACTTCATCACAAAAATAAAATACAGTACAGCAAATTAAGGGCTCTACTTACCTACCTCACAGTGACCGAGTATAAATAGAGAATCAGTTTTTAAATATATATTTCTCAGTTGATAAATTTGAAAGATAAGTATCTTTTCCCTAAAAAACTTATTCTACTTAAATACTGTAATAAAAACTGCTACGTTGGGAAAATTTGGCAAATTTTAATGCAATAATTAGACATGTTAAAAGTTACTTACAGTACTATAAAAACAAATTACTGTGTTGGCAAATAAAATTTTTTTAAAATTCCATTCTATGGCAGCATTATTTTAACAAATTTAAATCCGACTACATACTTTTTACTGAAAGAGCTGCTTTTAAAATTGAGCTACTGAGAAGCACAAAAACTTTATTGAACATTGATACCCTATTTAAACTGAGTCAAGTAGAATCCTGTAATAGTGTTCTCACTCACAACACTTTCCTGGTTGTAAGGTTACCTACGTTTGGTCTCTAAATCAGTTTTATAATAGGAATTTACCCTCCCCTTTATATATCACAAATTTTTTGAGTCCCTTCAGAAACATTATTACTGGATTTTACTGGGAGTTACTAGAGCAATTAAGGGTGTTTACTACCTGGTACGCCTTACGAGAACAATAACAGAGATTTACAAATAAAATTATAATGAGGTGGGGTTCAGTCACCTGACACAACAATACTTTCAGACAAAAATAGTTTCCTACATTAAGAAGTGGAAAATACTGCATTACTACAGGAATTAAAATGTAGGAAAAAATTTATCAGTATTTTTTAGTCATGAAAAAATTTCTTTGCTCACAGTTTCCGGGTAGTAAAAAAATAAATAAATAAATAAATCTCATAGCAAAGTAGGCATCACCGTAATGAACAAAACAGTAGAAAGTGGCAGTGGTTCAAAAGGAAAGTGCCCCACCTAATTCCATTTAATATGGTGATCATATCCTGGTTCTTACAAGAGCTGTTGGGCACACAGCACCCTTAATCATTGAAAACAAAGGCAATGTATAAACAAAATGTTCCAGGGAAATCTTAACTACAGTAATTGAAAGTGAATTTCTATTAACAAGTACTGTAACATAATTAGCAACATCCAAAATATATGAGGACTTTTATTGCACAACTTGCAGTGCTGTACCTTGTCTCTGATCCATGCCTCGATCTTCTCGACCTGGTTGTTGAACTCCAGGATGTCCTGGGCCTCCTCCAGTCCTCGGCCGTGGTTGTTGGACTCCTGCAGCAGCCGGCGCCACGAGTTCAGCAGCTGGTCGAGCTGCGACTTGATCTCCCGGGATGCTTTGTGCCTCTTTGCGATCAGCTTCTCTCCTGTAAACAGGTCAAAACTCTCTGTAAAAGTTAATTTTTCAACAAGTAACAGTCTTCCCTTATTAGAAGTACAAAATTATTTCACTGATTGCAAACATAAGCATGTAACGAATTCAAAATAACACTATGTAATTAAACCCTACCTCTGCTCTTGTCTGAAGTGACTATAACAGCTGGAAACTATAAGCAATGCGGCCCATAAACACACAGTGAGAACACCGTCGCTATCCATTAATTCTGAAACCCTCGTCGAAATGTCCAGTCCTTGATAGTAAAGCCGCCAACACTAAAACCTCTCCCCTCCCTGCCAATATCCACCTTCGCATGTCATTCACTTCCTGGGCTATTGCTGTTGCCTTATCTCATAGATTTATATTGATATTTATAAATATCACATGTTCTGAAACGTAAAAATACAGTATCATCAAAGAAGACAAAAACAATCAAGTTTTCCTTACTCCTATATCATCTCTTCGACTAGAGAACTGAAATCAACACGAACGGTATAATGAGTAACTGATTCATTATTATTGAAGTCATTTACATAAAATTTATAAACAAATTTTGCACATATTTATGTATTTACTGTATATCATATTGACTTGCATAAAATGCTACTTTTAGGCATTTCAGCATTGCATAACATGCTACTTTTAGGCTAGCATTTATAAAAAAAAAAATGGGTTATGGACATCTGAAGTTAAGTGTGTACTGCAGTTATTTTTATTAAGAAATTTTA
The DNA here is from genome assembly GCA_003012365.1 of Medauroidea extradentata. NCBI lineage: Eukaryota > Metazoa > Arthropoda > Insecta > Phasmatodea > Phasmatidae > Medauroidea > Medauroidea extradentata. The sequence continues at coordinate 26,275 of PNEQ01001574.1, read as the reverse complement.
TTGTATGTAAGTTCATAAGTTTTAATATAATTTTAATTTGCAATGGTAAGAAAATATAGCGAAAACTACATAGGTCGCAGCGATCTTGCCAAGTCAGGCAAAATTTTTACAGTTTGAAAAATGATGGTGTGATGGGGAGGAGGGGGGGGGTCGAGATATGTGATAAGCAAGGAGTAAGAATATATCCTCCACAGTCGACACATGCTGCGAAAGAAGAAAAACAAGCCCTCCAAACTTTAACAAAAACTAAACAATGAATCACTGACACCACATTTAGGTTGCATGTCCAATGTCTATCATCAAATTCTTAGTAAATAAATAAACACTAAAATAAATAAACAAAAAAATTAAATTTAAGAATGGACTTAGCTTAAAGTAGGGGTGGGCGAATACGTAAATTTCATTTCGAAGCGAATTCGAAGCGAATATGTTGAAATATTCACGAATTCGAATCGAATATCGAATATCAAGTAAATTAAATTTTATAACAAATATACAATGCAAAATAATTTACACTGTTAGGAACTTACCTTGAAGGCTAATTAAAAGTTGGGTAAAAAATTAGAGTTTTGTAGTGATTTGGAAAAAAAAAAAAAATGTTTTTAGTGGAATTATTATATGTAATTGCTCAGGATGTTGTTTCAGATAATTCTGTAGGGTTGTAACGGTACCTAAAAGAATCACAAAATCCCAAAAAAATTCAGTTGGTTTTATAAAACTTAACAGACCCTAAAATCGTATCTTTTTTTTAAATTAATCCATGAAGTACATGTTGGAATTTTTAATATTTTCTTGCATGTTTTGCATTTATTACCGCTGACAATTTTAGTAAAAAAATAACCAAATACTGCTCATGGATTTTTTGGCAGGTGGCCCAGTATTCAAACCTGAAGTGCTTGGCTCCATTAGTTGATTTTAGAAGATTGCCAAAATAGTTTTCCAGGTTGTCTACTTCTACGTAGTGACATTCGTTATTTAGTATTCACAATGCGCTTATGGAAACCTACCTGGAATATTCCTGCTGGGTAGCATTGGTCACATTATCCTTTTGTGCTGGTATAATATACTTATGTAGCATTAAAATTGCGTACAAGTAATAAAAATTTATTCCATACCTGAATTACGTACTCTGGCAATATTTTTACTTGATAAACTGCTCCAGACTTCTTTTTCAAAAAAAATAATACGATCCGACATAGTATTTTCCGTGAGCATGCATTCAAACCGCCTTATAATATATTTTCTGTTATGTATTTACACATGCGAGAATGTTTGTTTACGTTTTACGTGCGATTTCCTTTGTATCGTCTGCTTGCTGTTATCAACACTGCTCCAATCAACGCACGACGTTTCCGACCGATTTACTCTATCGAGTGGATCTGAAGTAGTTTCCAAAAGAGTGGACTAATTTCGTCTGAATACCGCATCTCTGAACGTGGTCGCAATATGGCCATGGTCATTACGTGATCGACACACAACTTCACTTGCGAAAATGTCAGGGGGCCAGCAGCATTACATTTGTTTTTAACTGATCTGCCTCTCGTGTTGTGTAAATTTAAATTATTACTTTGAAGTGCATAAATAATTATGTACTGTGCTATGACACGGTGGCTGTTGGCTGTATGGCTTGCGACTGAGGCCACTCGAAATGGCGCATTTGATGTAAACCATAGACACTGCCTAGGCTATTTGTTTCCTTTCTAATTACGGTTTGCATCACATTGAGTGCAATTTCACGACCATTTAGTTAAAAAATATTCTGCTGCGTAATCTACAATAATCACTGTAAGTTGTATTTAGGCACAAATTGATATAGCAGATGATGATGCTACAAAAACTAGCTGTGTTTAGCGAAAGTTTCGAAGATAAAACATCTCTGGCTCTAAACAAAAATAATTATTTAAAGATGTGGTTTCCCTATTGTTTGAATGCAATTAGTTGTTGACGGTTTAGTTTCGGCCGTTTTGGCTGCTTTGTATGTACGCTATTAAGGTTATGTTTTCGTGGTCCACTAGCCAATGTGTGTGGTTAGTTTCAAATAAAATCTTTGAACGTTTATAATAACGTAAATTCGACACCATCTTCAAGTTTTGGCCAAATAACAACAATTTTTAAGATGACTTATAACCACCAGAAAATTGTAGTAATATTTTCGAAGTTCGAAGTAAAAATTTTATTTCAAATATTATATCGAATAATGAAAATATTCGATTCGGCTTCGAAATTTTGAAGCTTCGCCTACCCCTAGCTTAAAGTAGGACTTGTACTTCCTTCATTTGCTATACTGTACTTAATAGACATTTTACAATCAACAATCTTAATCTCCTGAAACTGTATAACTACTGGACTGTTCTCCTGAAACTGTATAACTACTGGACTGTTCAGTTTAGTTTCATGACTTTCTCTCTCCCTTTCTCCTTTCATGTAACAACCAACTGACACAAATATGACTTTACAGGACTAAAATATTTTTTGTACAATTGTTTCAAATCTGAAAATGTTTAAGAATGATTTACTGATACTTTAAAATTGGCCATACAATTTAAAAAATTCAAATTCCCCATAGTATTTTACCTTTTTTTCCAGAGCAATTTCAAATTTTTACCTGAACCTAATTTTTATACAGTAGAATCCCGTCATAGCAAACATGGAAATAGCGAAAACACGGACATAGCGAAGTCTCTTTGAGGAACCGTGAAAAAATCACAAAAAAATTCCATGAAAAAATGTGAATTTTATAAGTGAAACATGTATGGTGAGTCGTGTGAAGCAGGCTTGCAGCGAGATTCGTGACCATGTGAAGCAGGCTTGCGGCGATGTACGTAACCTTCTCGCGCCGACCCATCGCACCACCGCCCCTCCCCCTCGCCATCTGCTGGCACTGTCAAATGGACGTGAGTCATGCTTCTGCCTGGACATCACGCTTCCCACTCCAAACTCAAGAGCGCGCATCGTTCTAAAAAAAGAATTGCGCTCTTAATTTCCCCCACCACTTTTCAACCCACGTGACTGTTGGCTACGTTTCCGTAGTTAAACATTGTGCTTTCAACCGTGTTTAGTTTCATATACAGCTCGCTTTTCTGATTTTATTTATTGATTACGACTTTGGATTACTATTTTGGATTTTGATATACGTACATAGTTTTTCGCTGTTACTGACAACCCACTTACACTATTTTATTTGTATTTTTATTTTGATACGTTTTTTTATTTGATTGTGCTAAGATTATTGACGACGTACGCAGTTTTTTGGTCTTGGATTATTTCTCACTTGATTTTATGACATGGGAAGCAAAAGGAAGACTTTGGATCTCGCTACGAAGTATGAGATATTAGTGAAGATAGACGAAGGTAATAGCCCAAAGGCAGACATTACCCGCAAATATGGCCTAGCACCATCCAGTTAGTCAACAATTTTGGGAGGAAAAAAAAATTGTGGCTGCAGTGGAAACTTTGAGGCTGGTTGATGTCGATACGGACAACCATATCATGGACCAGCATGTTGAAACAAACTAGTTGCTGCTAACTAAAAATACTTTGTACTAGAGCGTTTTTTAGCGTAGGTGAAAAATATTATTTACGTTAATAAATTGGTGTAAAACGTCAGCCTAAATAATACTATAATAACGTATTTCTTTTTACAGATATGAGGGTTTATCACGGTACGTGACAGAAAATAATCACGCTGGACACCACTACAGTCTATCGGTAAAATAATTAATCGGTAAAGCATGGTAGCGCATTCTGACGGAGATGTGAAGCACTATCTGCGAATTAGTACCCGTGCTGTCCACAGCCGCGCTGTGTGGACTGGATATCTAGATGCTCGTTCACTCGCCAGCCACCAGGATGAGGATCTAGGCACTTGTTTGTTACGCAACACAGCATCGCTTGCTCGGCCGCGTGCGCTCAGCTCAGAGTCGCTACAGTAACCAAAGTCTTCAAGGTTCAAATAATGGAACACAATTTTATAGCTGCGATCCATTGGTCTGCAGCGGCCGGCAGTATAATCATGTTGACTCTGCCGGTGCGTGCACTCTTGTCGAGTGCCCGACACAGTTCAGGCAGTCCAGCGATAGATACATGATGTCCAGCAAAAGTGGAATCTTAATTTCCAGTACATTTCCCACATTTCCTGAGAAATTCCAGTACTGTGCTTTAAACGCAATACCATGTTAACTTGTGGTACCCAAGCAGACTAACGATAACCATACAGTTTTTATGTTATTTTTAGAGGTGGCAAAGGTACCGGTATGTAAAATACATTACTTTAGTCCAGTATTAAATTAAAATAATTTCCTTTATACAAATTTGTAAATTGATTGAATTTTTGAAAGACCTCTATTGTTGCATTTGATGATTTAGTCAATGTGAACAACACAGAAATGGATATGAATAGAATTGTGGGAAGAAATTTATAAAACATGAGGGTCCAGCACAATATCACATTATATTTATAATCATTTACACAGTCTTAAATCAGATATGTTTCTTGACAAAAATTTACATAAAATAAAATTTAACAGTAATGTAGGTTATTACTCTGCAGAATTTTTCACTTAGTCCTAACACTTTAAAACTGTGAGCTTAATTTATTTACGTCACAGTTTACGAAACAACATACGGTACGTATACATAATATTCAGTAAAAGAAACAAGTGCTCAGGGATACAAATTTCAATTTTTAATTATAACCTAAATACCTTATGTATTCATTCGCGTTGCACATCTATATTCCCTATTTGTAGGCGGAACAATTTTATCCTTGTTATTTTCACTGGTTTTGCTGCCGATCAAATTAATGCTGTATTTTGCTATACATTCCTGGTTTTTCATACGAAGCACGACGAAAATATTTTCCTTTTCAGGCGGCGACGATTCAGTCAAATTACACATAACATTTTCATCGGAATCGCGCAACAATATTTGTACGTAATCCTTGCTGTCGCATAAATATATTCAATCTTTATTTAATTACAATGTTAACTACATAAAAAATTACCAGGTACTACGTAATACCTGAATAAATAAACACATTCAATAAACCCACGACTAAACCTAAACAGTATGCCCGCCATTTTCTCGTCTACTTCGATATACTTGAATCTTGCTTTCACTGTCAAAAATAGATTCTGTCGAATCACTTTCAATCAATTCTAGAATTAAATGCGCTATTTAATACGGAATGCGTTACAAATTTCGCACTTATCTTGTAATTTAGCACAAAATTATGGGAATTTGCGATTTTAACCAAAAATTGACAAATTTGCGACTTTCAACGTTGCGAAAAACACTTTTCTCAAAAAATAACTAAAATTGCAGCTGGTAAAGTACAGTCCAATATCTTGAGAATGTAACAAAATGATTGGTGGCAAAGAAATTCCCGCAGAAAATAAAAATTTCAAGTACATTTCCCGCACATTCCCAACCCCGAAAAAATCACGTACAATTCTCGTACTTCCCGCCATTTCCAGATCGGTGGACATCCTGTAGATAGCAATACTTACACGACGCTGCAGAGTTTTTGGCCTGTTTTGACTTAGGGAATAGTTGCACACATACTTGTTGGGTATCATTGTAACCAGCACATACTTACCTGTTAAAATAAACCAATATTTCCTTAAAATAACGTACAGTACCAGTACTTTGAAATTAAAGAAGATTAAAGACAGTTTTAATGCAATTTTTGGGTTTAGGGGTCAGAATCGGCCAAATTCGGCTATAGCGAAGTTTGAACCCAGAACAGTGACATTTCGATATAACGAGACTCCACTGTATTTTTATTTTAATAACGTGAAAATTTTTACATACCTATTCAGAAGAGGACTTCAGTACAGTGAAATCTCAGTTATAAAGTAAATTTACTGGAAGCTCTACAGAAAGTTTTCCATTACGGGGGATTGATCCCTGTCAGATCGATTTTACGGTTTTTCTTATAAATCAGGGAATAGAGACATTGGTTAACTTTTTTCACGCTGACAAGGCATAGTTTTTATTGTTTCATTCACTTTTTGGAATCCATACGGCACTGTTTCTGTTAATTTTCTGACCTGTGTAGTAAAAATGTTTGACAATCCTACTAAGCCACAAATGTATTAAAATTTTTTTTATGAAAAATAGCACGGTTAATTCACACCCACATATCGAGAGTACACTGCACATGCCAAGATCACAAAGTATTTCAGCGCATAGGATTTACTACATTAAACTAAAACCAAGAAATAATATCATATGAACTACACTTTCACTATCTTGTTGCAGTAAATGAGGGTTGTCAAAAATTTTATCAGCAACTGTGTTGGAAGTAGTGACTTGCTTAAGCAACAGAACAAAACCTGGTAAACTGTATCTTTACCGGATGTGTGGCCTATCAACAATTTATAGTGCTATCTCCTTACAAATTTGTCACCAAAATTAGCAATGCATGACATGGAAAGGAAACATATTTCTTCCCTTCTAATAATTACTCTCGCAGCAATGCTCTTGAGAAGTGTTTTCCGAATGTATTTCAGTTCAAAATACCCTTCTATATTACAAATTTTCCATTGTCAAGTCAAGATACATGCTTAAAATACTGCATTTAGAATGGTTAGAGACAGTGGAACATTTGTTTAAATTTTACGGCGTTTTGAGGTAAAATGAACGTATACTGTTATACGTAATTTGTAGCAAACCAACTGACAATTGAACTGTGTGAGGATAACAAATACACACTATTTACATTAAACAGTCAGTCCTGACCCAGAACTTCAACACAAAAGTCAGTTTTCGAACTTGAGAGATTCTCACCCTGACTTAGCAGCCAGATATAGAAGGCAATGAAGACAGGATTAGATACGTTACCTTTGTCCTTGATGTGATCTATGCGGCCCTTGTGTGCAGCCAGCTCAGCCTGGAAGGCTTGGTGCTTCTGCAGCTTCTTGATCTTGTCTTCCATGGAGCTGACCTCGCCCTTGCTCGCCTCCGCCTCCAGCTTCTTCTGTTTCTCCCCGACCCAAGACTCTGCCTGCCAATCAATACATTACAGTAGAACCCTATCATAAAACTTGTCAGGAGACCTGAGAAAAAAGTGCTACATGCAGAAAACATTATGGGAAAGAATCAACCATTTTGCAATTATGAGAACAGTCAGCCAACCTGTAGTAAAATTTAATAATTATGCAGTTGAACAGTAGCTGGGTGCAATGATAGCTAAATGTACGTGAATTATTTGAAGTGTGTTCAGTGAAACATCCAGAGACTTAAATTTTCACACTTAGTATTATTAGGTGTTTGCAAGCATTATAAAAAGTCACCAAACTTTCATTGTTCAGGCCGTTTATCTCTAAAATACAAATGCTTTATCATGACTTCTTTTTACCACTGGAATTGATATTACATTGTTTTACATGTAAAAAACACTTTTATAGTGCATAAAAAAAGCATTAAGTAGCACTGAGTTTCTCACTGAAATCCAAGAGTATGAAACCTACTTTGCGTTATTGAGAAATTTGCAATTGAAGAGCGTTGTATTATCGATTTTACTGAAGCGGAACAGTAGCATTGCTGGAATATGATAAACTAGACCCCCGACTTTACGAACACTAACGTTTTCATTAATCACAATCATGACATCGCTACCTTCATGAAAATCAAGAAGTGTGTATTTTACCCTCCATCAAATTTTTTAAATTACAATTTTCCTGCAAGTGACTCTAGTCGGCCACCAATTTTTGTAGTGTATTGTAGGAAAATATTGAATGCAATAATCAAAATGTATGCAGTATTTATACCAATAGCAAGACATCGTCCGATCAAAAATATATCTCAGAAAAATAGATATGACCAACCCTAGTCCCAAAAAAATGAGTACACCGAGCACTGAACGCCTTTGAAAGTGCAAAGTCTGTTTTCCATTTTTTTTGCATAAAACCAGACAATATAATAATTAAAAAACAATGATTTACGCCAACAGACATACGTTTTCAGGACCAAAATATCCACGAAATTTGTAGCTACAATCCCCCACCAAAACTAATTATAATGCACTGATCCATCTGCAAGGCATTCATTAGTAGCCAGCACAAAACCCATATATAAATAATTAACCTGAGTACGAAGGAAAAACAGATGCATTAATTAATTTAACTGTTTTATACAACTTAAGTATTAACTAAGTATCATCAAACCAATCCCTTAACATTTAACATTAATTAGTAAAAATACCAACAAACGATTGTATACGAACGTAGGAAGAAGTCGCATACAGAGCAAACAGATAGTTCAACTGTACAACCGTTCACAAGATGGCTGATAGGAAGTTTCACTACAGCATTTATTGATGTTCAACCAGACAAAAATGCCACTTTGTGACATCCTTATCTACAAATTGTCAAAAATTACATACATAAATGGTTGCAAGGAATCACTATCACAGCCAGTTTGCTGCATAAAAATAAATTAGGAGTTCCGGGAGTACACAATACATGAACATCTAATTTACATTTCCAAAAATTGACATAACCATGGCGGCAAAAAACTTTCAACATATGGCTGATAGATAATGCTTAGAGCCCCGGAAAATTAGCATTTTCAAATGTGTATTTTAGCTTTTTAAAAATGAAATTTAGCATTTTGTAGCATTTTCAAAAATAAAAATTAGCACATTGTAGCATTTTCAATAATATTATATGGTTCTCTGTAAACTACAGTTTGTTTAACAAATAATCACTGTTCAAAATGTAAGAATAATGGTTCAGTAGGCTT
>PNEQ01001574.1:0-16530 GCA_003012365.1 Medauroidea extradentata | reverse complement strand
TCGTACAGCAGCTCGTTCGCTGTGTTTACTCTTTCGGTCGGCTATTCTTTTGCCGTGAAATATTAAAGCATGACGTAAAATTTTTTCTTAAGGAAAAAGTACACTAGTTCATATTTCGTGTTTTGTCGTGTCTATTGAAACTTTTCGCGTTTTATCGCGGTTATTTCGCATTTGCGAAAAATCCGGGGCTCTAATAATGCTATCATCGCCCCTTCCAGTGATACACACCGTTCAAACAAATTATGCATCTATTTTTTCAAAGAAGTTTGTTACTTTTTGAGGATTCCTGAGAGTGTATTTGTTAAATTTTGTTAAATCCAAGTCCGTAATATCGCGGATCTATTAAACTGGTAACTAAAAAGAATGAAACAGTTAGAGTGTAAAATTGTTAAATGTTTTGGCAGTATGAAGAGATGATCTAAAGACATTCTGCACAATTGTGTTCTACTATGAACACTGTGAAAGTAACCAGTCCACTACTACTACACAAGGTTAGCCGAACTCACACAGCCAACAACTCACCTCTGCGACATCCCTGACAAATTGAGCATGTAGCAGAGCATCGTCCAGCCGCTGCCTGCGAGCAGCACACAGTTCCCGCACCTTGCTGCGCCGCTGCACCACCTCGGCCAGTCGTCGAGCTATTGTGGCACTCTCAAAATGGTTCTGTGCGAGCAGTTTGTCACCGTGCTCTTGCAGCGCGGCTGTCTTCTCCTCCTGCGCAGCTAACAGCTTCTCAAACGCATCGTGCTTCTTCACCTGGGCATCCACCTCCTCTACCGTTGTGCCAAAGTCCTGGCTGGCCAATGCTGCCTGCAAAAAATGAGAAACATTAGCTTTACAATAGCAACGTACACGACTACGAAAGAAAGCTTACCGGAATATTGTATGTTGCAGAGGTATAAAATAGATCACAATACAATGGAGTTTCCATCTAGAATAAAAATATGTAGGTACAGTAAACCGGGTTAAGAAGTTCCCACTTAAAAAGTTTTCCCCTATAATAAGTTTTAATTTTATTTACCACTTCCATTACTACATTAGTGAATTTACCACTTTAAGAAGTTTTTCCCTGTCAATAAGTTCAAATTTTTTTGTCTCTTCAGAAAATTCTTAACAGAGTTTTACTGTATGCAGGTACAGTAAAACAGTGTTAAGCTGTTTCCGTACGGACTGAAAAATTTAGTTCCACTATCCAGAGTCAAATTAAACATGTATATGTAGAAATGGTGAATAATGTCTGAGCTTACTGAGCAGGAAAATTTAATGAAACTTAATAAGTGTTCCACTGTACAGTATCTATCTCATATTCAACCTATGCTTCTTCAAAACCTACACTTTCATGAATACTATATTTGATTTATTTCTGCTGACTACAAAGTGTGCAACTAACTATTTTGTTTTATGTAGCATTTGGGTAAAACTACAAAGCATACCTCTTGTGTACCACTGATGGTGTCAATCTGCTTAGCATCCCGCAGGAAGAAGTGCAAGTCTATCAGCTGGTCCAAGTGCACCTTCTTGCGCTGCCAGGCTACATGTAGCTTCTGCCTTTCCTCAAGAAGCTGCGCAGATTTCTCCTCTATCTCCTGCGTGCATGTACACAGAAGAAGTATGAACAAATGCTTGGCTGACTACAAAGTTGTAAAATACAGTACATCACATTTTCTAACGATGTCAAATACTGGAACAGAGCACCTACTATAAAATTTTCCACAGAATGCTTTCAAAGTGATGCACAACCAATGGAAAATATAACATTACTTCCCATAATCATTTAAAAAAATATTAATTATAAAATTAAGACTAATAGATTATATTCTCTCTATTATCAATTATTCAATATTTACAGTATCTATCTGAAAATAAGACGACTATGAATATAAGATGAAATCTACCTTTTCACTTCTGTCAAAAGGAAAAAAATATATTTCTTTCCAATTCAATTGAAAAGACCAGAATAATTTGAATAGTTAGTATTGAAACATAAATTTTGTTATATTTTATTGGCTAAGTAGAAGAAACAAGATTTCCAGCCATCAGACATGGCTGAAATTGGATGAAGTCTACCTGTTGAAAAAAATTAACTACCGGTACTTACACAAACTAAAACAAGACACTTGATTTGAAAAGGTTACTTTTAGTACGGAAACCATCATTTACATGGTCTTGCATTTTCCTACATCCACACACATGTGAAATGCCAAACAACTGCATTTTTAATCAAAACACGTGATTGTAGTCATATGTCTCGAAAATAAGACGACCCATAGTTTTTGGGAAGTAAAAATTGGAATAAAACATAGTCTTATATTCAGGTAAATAAAGTACTACCAGCTTAACAGTGAGCAATACAATATTCTAATCTTAAACACGCTTATACAAAATGCCTACTAGTCAGGTGAATGTTAGGGCTTAAAGTATCATTACCAGTGGGTCATTAGGGTCATTAGAGATGGAATTACAATGGGATAGGAATTTGTGGTGGCCTATAGTTGAGAGTAATTTCAGAAAAAAATATATTAAATAAAAATCAGGATAGCCAGAACAACACTTGAACCCAGGTCCTTCAGAATGCAAGTCTAGAATTTTACTATTGTGCCAACACTCTCTATCAGACTAGCTCAGGTGCTCTACGAACTGTGCACAATCCAAACTACTGTACTACCAAACCCATCAAGCATTCTCTCTGTATCTCACACGCATGCACATATACACACACACACATTCACCAACTCTCACTCCCCCACACCACGCTTGTTTCTAGAACCCACGCACACCTGGGCAGCGTAGTGGTCGTCACGTATCATATCCTGGCCCATCTCCACCACGGCCTGGAAGTTCTCCTCGCGGGCCTCAATCTCTGCCTTCACTGCCTCATGCTCTGCCTTGAGTGTCTGCGCACTGGCTGCGTCACGCACCTTCTCCTCCGTCATCATTGTGGCCTGCAGCCCGGCTGCCCAGTTCATCAGGTCACGCACCTGTAAAACAACATGCACCTGCTCGAATCACAGCTTCACAAATAAAACCCAAACTTTCTTTTCGCACAGAAATTCCTTGATCTCACATTGAAATATTAATTACTGTACATAATTTTATGAAGACTTAAGGAGGCAACAATTTTTAAGTATAAAAGAATTAAAATATTCACTAAATGATACAGTACATCCAAACAGAAACACACAAGACAGCTAGAAGAGAAATACTGTATTTCTTGTGCAAAAGTACACTTGCAATATTTCACTGGCTTAGGCTAGTTTTATCTGGCGACAAGTCAAGGCCTTTATGTAACAACAATGCACTCGCAGAAAAAATATGCATAATTTTTTTCTGTGGGTTCCTTTTCGGAAGTACCAGTCTGTGAGTACACTATTCCTTTTCTACTAAAAAAAAAATAAGTTTTGTTTCATATTACTTACTGATAAAAATAGTGTACGTTCCTTTTATAATGTCTAGTTACTAGACAGAGCTATGTTAAAGAAAATGAGGTTATATAAACTACTTTATTCAATAAGTATGATGTTATATGAAATTCTTTACAGGAGTATTATGACAGCGATGTTATAATGTTATATCACTGTACTGGAATATTATGACAGCAACTTTTACAAATAAAGAAATAAATAATAAAATAGCAGTTTTTTTATTATTTTTACAACTAAAATCTGTTTTATACTAACCATTTTAACCTTAACTGACTGTATTTCTGAGAAGCTTGACAATTACTGTACTTGTTTGTATGACATAGTTTTCCACACTAACTTTGAAATCATTGTTAAAATGCTGCCACTTTTTTCAGACTTTCCTTTTTAAATGGTGCTTAATTTTAGACCTTATCCAGGGAAATCTCCTCTCAACACTCCTGCGTATGGAAAGTGGACATTACTGACAGTGCTGCAAAGAGTACAGATGAGTATCTGCACAGTCTTGCAAAAACTGCAGACTGAATTAATTGCAATGTCCAATGGAGTCAGAGTGAGAGTTTTTAGTAAGATTATATGCAAGGTAAATGTAAGCCCTCTGCAAAGTCTTGCTAACAATTAAAGCAAGACTTATTTTTGTAGTCCTCTTAAAACTGGAATGAAACAATACATATGCTCTTTCCAACAGCATTTTGAAAAAGCACCTATTTCCGTGTACCAGATGCAAAAATCAGAAGGTTTTCATAGTTTAGCCATTTCGACATGAAGATTAAAGAAGCATTATTTTATTGAGCATATGAAAAACATGTCTTTACCCATCATTTCATAGAGTATAAGTAAACTCAAAACCAAAACAACAGTAGCATAAGTTAAATTACTACAGTAGAATTCTGTTTGAACCCTTCTGATCTATTCCATGACTGCACTTTTCGACAGTTCAACTGAAATCGCTTTTCGTTGTCCGCTGTGTATTATAATTTGGTTTCCAGGGTTTTCTATGCTACCAAAGTCATTTCACATTCACTAAATTATCTAGCAAGTTAATACAGGTCATAATTCTAAGGAAAAAATTAGTTTCTGAAATTAGATTTACCTGCTATTGAAAGTGTGCCGGTTTAAGGACCAGACCACAACAAAATGACTATCTTCTAAAAACATACGATTTGGGGATAAAACTAGGAAAATAAATAAATAATGAATAAAATGTTATAAATACCGTAGGAATGTTTTGATGTTAAAAGCAATTTTGCTGTAATGTATGTACATGTGCACTACTTGCATACACGACAGTAGTGTGCAATGTTGGACACTGATATCCACATAAAATGTTATTTCCAAAGACAGAGCTGGAGGCAGGGGCAGAACCGACCTGGGTAAGGAACCTTTGTAGGTCACAGCTAGCCTGAAGTTCCTCACGTCGGTTGGCCGCACGCTCCTGCAGGTCGGTCCAGTTCTTGACCACAATGGCCTGCTGCTGTGCTAGCTGGTGTGCGTTCTGACCTGGGTATGCAGCTTGCAAGCGGGCAGAGTCTTCAACCAGCACCTGGAAGTCAACATCCCTTCCTTTTTAATGCAATTCAGTTTGAAACTGTACAAAAACTATAGTTCAAGTTTATTGCAAGTATACTTTAAAACAAAGTTATGAAATCCAAAAGAAATATTTGCTACAACTAACATTCATAGATAAAAAAAAATTACAAATTATTATTTAGGGATGGATATAGAAAAATAATTGTAAAAAATAACTACTTACCGGAAAATTAAAACTTCTAACAAAAAACTTATGCAGTTTAAATTTTAAAGTTACCACGGAAACTTTTTTCAAACATTTTTCCGTACGATTCCACACTGAGGTCAACAAAACATAATTACTATTTGACTAATTACATCTTAAAATTAAATAGAAACACTTACTCACAGAGTATCATGGAGGTTGACAGTTACACACACAAAAATAACGACACATTTGCGCAGATGCGTGAATCGCTACGTTTCGCCACACATGGCTTCGTCGGGCGAAGAGAAGACACTGCACTGACATACCTCTAGTGGTACCCTATCATGAAGGTCTAGACAAACTCAAAGCCATCCTCAACTCTGGTCACAAAATCTTAACATCTTCACCTCTCACTCAGAACCTATTTTTCAAAGCCCCTAGACTGGTCTTCAAACGCCCTCCGAATCTTCGAAACAAACTTGTTCGCCCCAAACTACCATATAGTCCAATAGTCAATACACTCACCACTACCAAGGGGTCACATCCGTGCAATAGCCCACCCTGCGGCACTTGTGCCATACACCAACCATCTACGTCTTTCAATAGCCGACTCACCAACCAAACCTACCCCATCCTGGGCAGCTACAACTTTGCTACAGAGAACCTCATTTACCAGCTACAGTGTAAACATTGCTCGGCTGAGTACATTGGTCTCACTACCAACACCCTCAGGCAGAGGATGAATGGCCACAGGGCCGACACCAAATAGGCCCTAGCTGGTACCAATGTGGACTCACTAGACAAGCCAGTTGCAGCTCATACAGCATCCCACAATCTAGATTTTGATTCCTGCTACACAACCAGAGTGGTAAAAGCCTTTAACACCATCCATCAATAATGCAGAACTAAGGCGATGGGAACTGGCCCACCAATACATAACAAAATCCAGACAGCCACCTGGCCTCAACCTCAGATAACCACAATTCATTTTCAAATCTGCCGCCTACCTCTCTAGTTCACTTCCTGGCCACTAGGTTAACCAATTACAGTCCGCCATATTGCAGTACAGTGTCTTCTCTTTGTCCGACGAAGCCATGCATGGCAAAACGTAGCGATTCGTGCTTCCGCGCAAAATGTGTCATCCTTTTCGTGTATGTAACTGTCAACCTCCATGACACTCTGTGAGTACATGTTTCTATTTAATTTTAAGATGTAATTAGTTGCTTAGCGGCCTTTGTTTCCCTGTATCAATAATTGCTACTTGAGTAGTCAATTTATCAAGTGTGTGTGCCTTGTATTCACATGACACAGGTCATGTCAAATATTGATAACGGTCCACTGGGTTCGTTCCTAGCTGTAGCTATAGAATAACAGTTATTTTTATACACATAATTACATCCAAACAAAATTCATAGTGCAGTACTAAGGAAACACTTCACAATAATTTTCCACTATACTCATAAACAAGGGATTTTTACGAAAGGAACCACTAATTTGTAATCATCCACTATATTCGGAACGACGTCAGTCTGTTGGTGTACTAAGTTTTTATAATTATTATTTATCCAGCAATCTTCCTAAGCTTGCACAGACATAACATAGTGCAATATCTGCATACGAGCAACCATTTTACATTACAAATAGAGTTCGGTTACCATGTCCCTGTAATTTGCAGTTGGACAACACTCATTCATGCAAGTAGGTAATGTGCCTCATTTAGAGTTATTTCACTTAACATTGTTGTTTTTATAAGAATCTAACCACGATGTTACCAGAGAACTTGAACAGAAATAATTTGTTAATGAACATATCATTGCCGGCTTGATTAGCCCAGCACATTACGATTCTCATGGCAACATTTGCTAACTCAATACTAAGTTTGCACAGCACAACATAGTTACGTCAGTGTTCTGGTTCACTGGTTCATGCAGGAATTACACAGGAGTCAACAGCTCTCCTCACCTGTAGCTGTGCTTCGAGGGCCACCAGGTCATTCTCGAAGCCTTCATGCTTCCTGATGAGTGCCAATACAGAGTTCAAGTCACGGCCGAGATCATCCGGGAGGGCTGCATTCTTCTCCTGGATGCGAGACAACGCCTCTGCCACATCGCGGTGGAAGCGATGGATCTCACCTGCTGCCTGTAGTCGCTTCTCCCTGTTGTCCATCAGCTCGAGCAGTTGTTGCCAGCAGTCCCTGAACATGTCCCCGGAACCTTCGTAAGTCTGTTATAATCAATGTCGACTGAAGAAGACGCTATGTGAGAAGTATTTCTTTACACTCAAGTCCTCTTGGAATTCACAGAATAAACAGACACAAGTTTCCTGCTGATATGGGTACAGACATGAACAGGAATGCAAGATTATCAAGCGCTCCTTTACCTCGCCCTCAAAAGTCCATTGATGCCACCCTCTCAAGAAATCAGAGTAAATATATTGATAGGAATAAGAATAGTTCTGCGACTTTGTCTGGAAAACCAATATTTCGAAATACCTACCATATTTTAGCTACACAATTTTTAAAAAACAATTCTGCTAGTAAAAAAAAAGATGAAATTTAGTCTACCGGTGGTGCTAAGTTACCTGTGCTCCTTTGATGCAAATGCCTACGAGGCAACTCAACCATAATTTCAAAATAATTGTAGGCATGATATAAAACACTACAGTAGTATCTCTGATTATACTTCACAACTACAGTATGGCACAAAAATGAATTAACTTGCTTGTATTTTATCAGCAGATGCTACCATTGTAAAAAAAATTGAATATCTTACGCTGTAGATTCTAAAAAGTAAAGATAAAGAACTGAAAATTAAAACCTATTTAATTTATTAGTTCAGTTGTACTTCCATTTCCTTCAGTCTTCATTTTGTCCTAAAATCAAAATTATTCAGTCTTTTCACAGATAATTTTGCTTTATTTAAAAACAAATCCAACATGCCGAAAAATTAATACTATAATTTTATCTAGTGACTAAACAGTTAAAATTATTAGAGGAGAGTAGCAATGCAAAACTATCTGTACATTTCCTGGCTGTTTAATACAAACAGTATGTAGTTTCATACAAAATAGTATGAGCATTAATTATTCTTATTGCTTTTTCCCGCATAAAAAATAATTACAGTATTTCCCTCTACCTAATTAGTAAAGCAAAGTGTTTCCTCAGTTTGGTTAAAATGTTGTGATTATAAAGCACAGAATTCAATAAAATTCTTGTTACTGAAGCTTGAATTACACTTCTAGAACTCTTCTGTGACACAAGAAAAATAATTTGATTAGGTACAATACAGTGAACAGGTAATATACCACAATTGATTGGGTTGGGTTCGAAATGGAAGTACATACGCACTTCCCTTAAAATTTTCCTCGTAACATCAGTAATATACCAATGTTGTATAAACTTACAAACCATTGAAAAGGATGTTAGCAGAAAGGTAATTATAGCTGTGTTTGGATGAATTTGAAAATGTGTTTATACCACCCAATTTGATATGTAACTTCTGGAGCAGACAATGCTGACTGATTTAAAATAACGTCAGCATTATGATATGAAATCTGTTTTGTAAATTGCCTTCTTTAGCATATTTATTTTTGAAGAAAAATAATGACTAATAAAATAAGGTTTACGGATGAATATTAAAAAAAAAAAAAAAAAAAACACAAAAAATATGCAACATAACCATTACGGAGAACAATAGTTTTGTTTTGGAATATGTTTTTAAACTCACACATAAATATGTGCAGAGAACCAAAAGCAAATAGTCTGTGTGCAGTTTCATGTCGAGAGCCTTACCGGATGTGCTGGTGTCGGGCAGCGACTTCCTTCACGGGATCGTCCTCCGCACTACTGTTACAATGTCCGATGAGTGTAAGTATGAGAGAGCAAGAAGAACCCAGCAACCAAGATGCATGACAAGAACAGAAACAACATCACTTCCACACCAAGCACACACCTCCCTTCCTCCCCTAGTTAATGTGCTCACAAGACAGTGTCTGTGAAAGTTACTATAGGTTAGACCCTCCACCACAGCTGTGATCAACAGCCTCGCTTTGATAACAGCCTAATGGTATCCATGAAGGAACAAATAAAAAAAATTTTAAAAAGTAATTTAATAAAAAAGTTAACTCAACTTACTGATTTGACTTTTTCCTTTGGCATGAAATCAGAAAATGTTCGTAATGCTGTACTATTTATTTAAAATCGCCAAGAAAAAAAAAGCTTCATAAAAGTGTAAAATAACTAAATGATAATTCATAAAGTATAAATTTAATATAAACTTCATGTAGGGGCCTATATAGAGTAAGTAAAAATAAAAGCACTAAGCAAATTAATAAATAAATGAACGAACAAATGTGAAATACTAAAGCAATAAATAAATTAAATAAATGTTAAAAAATTTTGAGTGAAAAAATAAACATAATGTAAGTATTAACAAATGAATGTAAGACATTGTCTGAAACAATGAACTACCTACTGACGGAATGAATGAATGAAATTTCATAGTCGTTGTTGCTACTACAACACCATCAAAATTATTAAATTTGTAATGTTTATGATGGCTATTATGTATACAAGAAAATCATGAGTGTCCATCAAACATTTATAATTAAAATATATTGGCTACAGTCACAAGCTCTAACAGAGCTATTTCTGGCCATTTATCTGTGAACCCATTCAACATTTTCAAACGTGGCTGAAAACTATACTAAAATCTGAATAACAATTGATTTTAATGTCGCTTCAATAACCTTCACAGACAGTGCTAGCCAAGTACAACATTTTTTTCAATAAAAGGTTATAAAATTGGTTGTGCAAAATCCAAATTCAAAAAAATATGCAAAACAAATAAAGTAAAATAATTATGTACCAAAAATCATCAAAGACAAATAATGCTAATCAAAAGATTTTAGGTCTACTCAATTCACCAAAATCCACCACCAAATTGGTAGCATTCAAGTACTGTCAAGTTGCCTAACCATGCATTTACAGTCAACCATAGCCAAAATGACTAACCATAACCAGTTACATCTACATACTTAATTACATAATCTCTTGTCACTGAACACACAAGACCACTGTACATTCTCTTTTTAAAAAGATTACAAACAGTTATTAAATAGGTAAGTACGTAAATTATATGCACAACACCTGTTTTCCACAAAAGATTTTACATGCAAGATAGATAGACTAATCTCCTACATGCACACCTGCAGCTTTCCTATTGTTACTGGCTACATTTCTAAGTGAGAAAACATTCCCTCACAGTTGATTGGTTACTGGCTGCATTTCTAAGTGAGAAAACATTCACTCACAGTCAACTGGTTATTGGCTACTTGTCTAAGTAAGAAAACATTCCCTCAGAGTCAATTAGTTACTGGTTACTTGCTGAGAAGAATTTCCCTCACAGCAAATAAGAACTAAGTATGTAATTCCAGTTTTGAACAATGAAACACCACAGGCAGGAATTTCATGTGTGGAATGACTGGAAGCCCTCCCTATCAAGCTCTCAGCCATAGAGTTTAAACAGGGAGTGATTCTTAACATTAACTTGTTCTTAATGGTTCAATTGTAAACATACATAAATCTTCCAAACAAAAAAACATTATCTCTAAAATTTGTGGATTACTACTGTCATACGAATATTTTTTTTATTTATAGTACTTAATATCTGAAATGTAATTAAATTTTTTACACTTGTATTTTTAAAAATGTATGTGTGTGTGGCAGTCCAGCCACAAAATGAAATGGTCTCCATTGAAGTCTGCAAACATAATTAGCAAAAACAAATGCAGGTGTACATGAAAGTTTTCTAACTTTAACTGCATCCATATTTAATACAGTATGTACATGCAATCTCTACAATGCGTTTGGGTTATAAACTTCAAGTTATGCAAGACTATAAAATCAAAGTCAGGGAGTGGCAGGCGAACGCAAAGCACTCTTCAACCTACCTAAGCTGTTCCTGCCTTTTCTCAATCTCCGAGGTGTAAGGACTCTCATTGGCTATCAGCTTCTTGGCCAGCTCCTCGCACTGGTTGAACCGCTCAGCGCCTGCTTCAATGCGATGCTTGAAATCATCAAACTTGTTCTGCAGGATCTGCATCATTATAAGTAAATAACGTCAAACCAATTAGCAGCTCGTAACCAGTACGAATTCCAAAACAATTGATGTTCGAAAATGTGCAAAACAAAATACATTTAGTCAAACTCCCTTTTAACATTACTCAAGGGTAGGGAAATGTAAAAATTTACGAGTTCAATGATCTGCATGTTAGAATCCACTGTCCTATATAGTACTGTATACGGTACTCATCCCCTGTCTATTTTTAATTGTCTTCTGTTACAGTAAGTAGCAGCTACTGAACAAATTTTTTCCTTCTCTTCTCAAAGGACCAGATAAAAATGGTGTAAAACTTAGAAAAGTATGCATGTTTCCAGCATTATATGACATCAACGTTGTTACACTAATATGATTTCATAATCAATATGATGCTGCAATGTATTGTCTCAGGTAGAAGGAATATGTTATATTGATTTTATAAAGGTAAATTGTATGAGATATTATCTGATGTTTTGGTCAAAGTTTGTTAATTGTCTCTGTTTCCTTTTATATATCTCTTGTACGTCAAATCACACTAATAACATTTATTCACATTTAAACTCAAATATATATTCATATTTAATTTCCAGAGTAATTCTTGTATTCATTTTATATTTATTCATAGTCAAAGCCTCAAAATATATTAGTTTGGCCATTTTATATCTGGCCTGTGTATCCAGAAGTTTCTAGTAGCGGAACATTATTGATCGAGCATAATTCGTTTCTGGTCAGGCTGCCAGGCTGCGTGCACAGGTGCATGTTGTGACATTACGAGTGTTCAGTAGTGAGCGGAGGACTGCCAGGTAGGAAAACTAGACTGGACATAGAGGAGTATAGACGTGGGTGCCACAACGTACCCTGGCCATGACTGTAGACCTGAGGCCTGCTGAAAATGGGAGCACAGCACATTACCTGGCCATCGAAGATTTAATAAATGTTGTATTAGCATGCCAGCCTATTGACTTTGCCTGCTGTAGATAACATGATAATGGCAGTCAATAATGACTAACTGTTGTTACGTCTGCCCCATCTGGAAGACATGTGGCTACATTACAACGGTGAGGAGCATGCAGCTGTCTCACACAGTTTGTGGACCAACGTCATGAGGGATTCTATCAATAACGTATTTAAGTCAGGGTGTGCCGACACTGGAGCGGAAAGCAAGACGATGTGGGTAGATGCTGTGTATTGAGAAGCAACGGAGGAGCAGCGTGTTTGTCATGGAGGGTCGCCTACTATTAACTTAGGTATGTGATGACAAGGGGCTTGTTTGTGCCATGTTGCTGGCATAGGTAAATGTTGCAGTATAAAATTGTTCGCGAAACGTATGAATATTCCCCTGCCTGTCAGGCTAGCAGACAGACGGAGTATTAATTCTTTAGAAATTGGTTTTAAGTGTTAGTTGTGTATGTGTGTGAACTACTGAAAACCTGCTAAAAATGCAGAAAACTATAAAGGTGTAAATGTATAACACGTACACTAGGCTCAGTAATCACATTCTTTGGTACTATGTCATGGTTAGTATGTTGTGGAAAGTCGAGTGAGGCACACTTGATGCTGCGCTCACCCGCAAAGGGTGGTGTTAATGGTTGTAAATATCACTTGCAAATATCATGAAATCATTAATCAGCACAATATTATATACATTAAAAACATTCCTTAAAATGGAAGAACATAAGTTCACATGTAACAGTGAGAAAGAACAAAATAGTGTATTGCTACTGTTCCTTCTTTTGGAGTAGCAAGTGAACTTAAGATGGAGACCTGTGTAAAAAATCTTGGTAGCCTTAACAATTTTTTGTGTTTCACTCTTTCAATTATCATATCGAAATTCCGTCAATATCACCTCACAATGTGAGGCTGTCCTCCAATTTTGTTTAGCCCCTATCTGTATCTTATTTATTTAACTTTAGTTTACGATTGCTAAATAGGGTATGGTATGGGATTTTTTTTTTTTTTTTTGAATTATGTAGTTTTCCACCTTTTGGTTAGGAACATGTGGTTTTATATGAGTTTACTGAATTTCATTATTATAATTTTTAATTTATATGTCTGAGGTTGTTATGAAAGAGTTGCCATTTTTATACTTATTTTAAATTCTTGCAAAAGAGTTTATTATAACATAAAAGCATTAGGTATTTTTATAGTGGTAGCATTGTTGAACATGGGCAAGTATGAATGCAAGCATTGCCTTTCCAAGAAGTACTATAAATAACCTTTTGTGTTTTAATGTTGAAAGCTGGTCATCTGTGGATGAAAAAAAAAAGGGAAATACAAAGCAGTTTAGCAGTGTCCAATCAGCAGAAGACATTTTTTAATTTTGAAATTTAATGTATTTTGATGTAAGAGACGTTTAATTATATTATGTGAGAATTTCTAATGGTCCCAAACGTTAATGAATTAGTCAAGTAGGTATTTGATATTATTTAGCTTTAAAAAATAAATACTTATGACAAATGTATTTTTATTGTTCTGCATTATGCATGATTGCAAACTTTGTATACGCTTGTTAACAAGATGTTCCACAGCCCAGTAGTTTTAACACAGACTGAAAACAACAAAATGGAAACTAAATAAATACAACACTTCCTCATGTATGGGTCAAGGCAAGAGTCACACATCATACGTAAAGAGGTTCAACTGCTAACATAATAATACAAAAATTGTGTGTAGTATTTACTGGTAACCTGGCTATTTTTTTTGGTCATTTTTACAGATAGAGCAGCATGTTGTGATAGATGAAACTGCAACCAATATGTAGCTACTTCAACTGGTTACCTTCTTGCCTGTGGTGCATGGCTTTTGCTTCATTCAGTATGTTAGTTCTGTTGTAGACGTGGCTTGGCTCCAACTTGGCAAGAACATACAGTGTAGTCTACTATGCAAGCACAATTCTAAGCAATACAGTGAGTTGAAGGAAAGCACACGTACCAGCAGGTGCTCGTAGTCCTGACCGTAGTCCTCAGAGGCAGCAGTCTGCACCTGCTCGCGGATCCACTGTTCCAGTTCCGTGCTCTCCAGAAAGTACTCGTGCCTATACATGGACTCCATGAGGCGCTGCTGGCGGGCTGTGGCCAGTCGCTGGAGTGTGCGCATCTGCTGCGAGATCACCTGCTGGCGTGCCGAGATCACCTTGGCATCAGGATGACGTGCGTTCACCATTGCAGCAGCTGCGTGTCCCATTTCGTTAACGATCCCACTGTACGTGTCGAGCTCCAACTCCAAAGCCTGTCAAAAAGCATGTACCTGGTACTAATGCAGGGTTTTCACGTACATATAATTATATCACTTGAACATTAAGTACAACCAAATACCATGGAAAAATGAAAGCACAAATTCACCCAATCAAAAGAAATTGCACAAAACAATCACCCAGTTTTACAACACAGAAGTATACTGTACCTATTAGGTTTGGAAATCTCATTAAAACTTAAGCTTATAAGCCAGCGGTTTATAAACTGTTTTGGTTCACTGTGCACTATCATATATGTATAGTGATTTCCCATGACAGCAAAAAAGAAAATGTTCTACAGAACTAACAAATGAACTGTAACTTTGATCTAAGGCATAAAATTAATTTGGTATTATTGTATTTATTATAGCTCAAGAGGAATATATAAGACCAGAGCAGAAAATAGTGGGCACCAAGTTACCTGCATACTAACTTGGTTCACAAAAACTTATTCAAAGTACAGTAAACTCTCAATTATCAGTGGTGTACCATATTAACAGCAGCACCTTAAGAAATAAATACAAATAGTATATATTGTTTTGGTAAGATTTTTGCCTTATAAGGTACACATTTTTAGGGAACAGCAATTTATCAGATGTATCTTTAAAATGATTTTGTTTAATGAGGTCACCCTCAATTTTTCATGCAAAAGATCTTGGTACATAAAATTTACAAATTTCATAGTAAAAATTATTACATATTGCAGATCCCCCGTCAATTCGAGTTTGGATTATGAGTCCAGTCTCCTCATTGCCACTACAAATCTATGACGAGGTTTTTTTATCTTCTATTATTACTACACTTACGCAATACCTTGTGTTTGGTGAGCAGCTTGGTAGCAGCATCACGGTCCCGGCCGTAGTCAGTAGAGCTGAGCACGTCGTTCTTCTCGTTGAGCCAGCTCTCCACCTCCCCAGCCTCAAAGAAGAATTGTTGTGCCTTCAAGGACAGTTCCAGCTTGCGATGTCGTTCTGCTGCCTTGTCATGAAGGTCGTGCCATGCCTCCTGGAGAGACTCACACAGGGCTTCAATCTAGAACACAGCCACCGACTTGTACAGCACAAGTTCAAACGTAATCCATGTTCACGCCCAACTTCAGTGTTAAATAATAATGTACAGTCAAACCTTTTTCAAAGTAACCTCAAGAACCTAATAACGTTTGTATAAACAGGTGTTTACAACAATTTAATAAGGGTTTAAAATGATTTCAAACTGCATATCCCAAAAATATAAAAAATTAAAAAAAAAAATTACCATCAAAAGGACTGTTTTATTGTTAGACCTGATATTACATTCCTCTTATAAATAAAGAAAAATTTTATGCTTTTGAATAATTACTTTCAATTTCTCATTTTAGTCCAAGATAAATGAAAGCCTAATTTGTTTAATGCGAACTTTGTAGTAATGAGGTCTGCATTAACACTGATTGCTTCACTGTAGTAATCAACCGAGTGGCCACCTTAGATTAGGCCACCTAATATCCCTTACCTGGCATCGTGCCCTAGAAAAGTGCATCATTCTGATAATGTCATACACCACAGTTAACATTTACAAGGACATGTGTGCACCATAAAATGTCCTTTTGAAATAAAAGTACAAATCACTTACCTTCCTCAACCTCTAGATCTAAATTTTCATAATGCAAACTTAATTTATGAATGTTATTACAGTATATTGCGAAATTCAACAGTCTGCTGAGTGTGCATGTGCATAAACCAAATGAGGCATAGGCAAAAACAGGAATTCTTACATGAGACAGACTATACAGTACATGCACACATGACACAAGAAAGGCTTGAGGAAAAAAATATATGAAGGCAACAGTGCACTTAAATGCAATGCTATAAATAAAATAAAATTAAAAAGTGAACACCTTTTTTCTGTATTCAGCAACTGAATATACCTTAATTACCAGAATAGGAAGACGACCCTCCTAAAAATAACAGTTCCTTGGGGAACATTGTTTTATGCTGAATTTAAGACTACTCCTGAAAATACTAAATAGCACTTGTGTGTTAAATATTTTGGCTTGGGAGTGACATACGTGCATACTCTTGACAT
>PNEQ01001571.1:30195-53623 GCA_003012365.1 Medauroidea extradentata | reverse complement strand
CGAACCTTGCTGCGCACACTCCACTCTACAGCGTGTCAGCAGGTGGTGTGCGGCGGGGTTGCCTAAGCTGAGTTTTCATTGCGCTCCCCTACGAAGACGGTACATTTCCGCCTACGGGTTTATAGTTAAAAAGTGCTTGTTTTGGCTCGTACTACCTGCCCTCAAGCGTTGTATCATGAATTAATATACACCCTATATAGAGTCACGATATTTTGGAAGATAGTCACGGTGCTATTTTAGTCTTTGTATAAAGATGGTACATACAAGGGACTGGGAAAGTTACAGAATAGGTCATGGGTTGTAAGGTCAACTATTACTGGCTCTCCACTTGTCTCATCACTAGAGATTGGTGGAAAATTTCGCGAATTCAATGACATTCATGTTAGAATCAAATTTCCTATTCATACTCCAGCCCCGACCAATTGTCCACCAGCTGCTACTCAGTAAAACAGTAGACTGCGAACGAATAGACAGGGCTTGAGTATGTATATTTGATTCTAGCGCGAGGGTGATTGAATGTGCGAAATGTTCTCATCCCTACTCATCGCCTGTATGGGCAAGACGGTCGACTGACATCTGTCTTATCTTGAGAACGTCTCCTAACAGCGTGCCAAGATCTCGTGATATTGCATGAACACTTTATACCTGTATTTACTGTCGCGTTGCCCTGTGAAACATGTGGGAATGTTGCCCTACATAGCTGTCGTGTGTAGTGTAAGACTGAGGTTAGTTGTGACAAGGCTGCGTGTAGCCAGGGAAAGTGGCTAGATCTCACGTCCTTGGCAGACTTGCGGTGCTCACACCCTTCTTGTTGACAATTACACTCATTGTTGTGTTGTACCACCTCACCCCCCCCCCTCTCACTACACAGTGCTATGTACTGTATTGTCACTAGTTGTATGTAGACAGTAAGTGCAGATGTTTACAGCGAGGTCAACTACGTCAAGCACTCGGGCGTGCAACTACCACAGGAAATGAAAATATATAGGGAAAATATCGCCAAGTTGAGTGATCTTCAGGGTAGAATCCACTGTTGTATTAATACTCAAGCCTCGTCTATTCTTACATTGTGTGCTGTTATAGTGAATTATGACATTTAGTGTTATTATTATTATTATTTTTTTTTTTTACTAGAACAATGAAGTTCTGATATGTTACTGCTGAATAGAAGACTGTGTGGTAGACAAATGAACGCTGAACACTCTAATTAAAATCTACGCGTTTATGAAAGTCGTTATGGAAAAACCACAAAATAACAATCGTATATTATTATACTAGCCAACTTCATGAACAAACATTTACCCAGATTGATGCACTTGTTAATTAATTTGTTGCATCGCAATTAAATGTACGATATTTTGGCATCAAACATGGTCTTTCAGAAATATGTTTCTCGAAAAAAAATATTGTCTCAGAAACTTGGCAAAAATTTGTATAGGGTTGCTGGTTTTTTATTTTACAAATTGACTTCGCACTGTAATGAATCATGCCCTCTTACGTGAAAAGGTTGAAGCGCTTAAATTAACTTCTTCCATAAATACAAGACGCAACACGCTACAGTTTTATTTGTAAGTTTGGTCGCCACTGAAATGTTGACTGTTCGCTATCGTCTGTGGAGGCTGTATTTGACGATATTTTATTTGCCTACTACTTAAATACTATGAAAAGGTAACAGCGACAACGCTATGATAGTTTTCATAATGCAGTATCCTAACTACTGTGAAGTTGTGCTTGTATTAATATCTGCCAAGTAATTAAATAAACAATATCGTTAAATAAGTCCTTAATTTACGGTGTAGCGGCAGATGTTGTTGCACTGCCTGCAACATAGACTACCTGCACGACTGCCCAGTGTCGATGGTTGCATACCAGCAGGCAAGTGTCATACATCATGTGCTCGCTGTGAATATTGTGTGTAATAAGCCCTCTTGCACGTTGGTTATGATATGGAACATGCGTGTTTTCTCATCTGCTGTGGTTGTAAGGCCAATCGGTTTATAACAACCCTTTCTGGACTAAAGTTATCGATAGGAACTGTGCTGTTTAACACCTCGGCCTACTCTCTTGCAACTACGGAGTTTAAATCTTAAACATTTCTTAATACCCCAAAAGTTCTACAAAACTTCTTAATAAATGTGGGAGTAAAAATTATAAAATATTTATTTTAGTTTATGATTTATTTTCTTTAATATAAAATTTTCAATAGTATTTTATATATTAATTTAACGTAAAATTAATTAAATGATTTTAACATTGATTCCCTGTTGTAACTCAAATGTTCATTTTTTTTTATCATCTGCAGTCTTACTATGCAAATTATGAACCAATTTTATCATGTTTTACTTAATATGGCCACCCAGAAATATTCAGCATCCTACAATGGCTAACTTTAAAAAATAAATCAGCAACAAAAGGTATAAGTAAACTTATATTAATCCAATATGGCGGCGTGTGTTCTATAGTAATTGCGCCAATCAGAATGTAACTGCAACAGGGAACGTGTGAGTCGCAGTAAGACGTCCGAGACTTGTAAGAGGAGGTAACATCATGTCGTGGACATGAATTAGTGTTTTGAAACACGACTTGTCGTGTAATGTTTCCACAAATACCAGGTGTCCTTGTATGTTGTCAGTCTGCATTATATATACTCTTACTGTACCCTATACAGTGAATATTCTCACATTACTAGTGTTCTTTACATTTACAGACAGAGCAATTTCAACAAAACAAATTCAAACACCATTGGTACTCGGCGAATATTAACAAATTTAGTTTTTGAGTTTGCGTGAAACAGTTTTATTTTTCATAGTGTTTCTAAATCAGTAGTTAACAATGTAACACTTTTCATGAATGGTTTTATTTCAGAAATATTATGGGATTAAACTGAAAACTTCGCAAACGAAGTTGCGGCTGCCAGCAATTCTTTATCTTTATTTTTTTTACAAAACATTATGCCTGCAAGTCTTAGAATAATATTTGTGGCGCAGTATTATAAGCTAGTTCTACGGACGAGTGTTGTCATTTGTATCACAGTTCTTCTAGTATAGATCTCTGTGGACTGTAGTGTGTTATGAATTGATTGCAAGGTTTACTGATGCTACCAAGGTGATAATACACTCTCCTAGATGACAGTTGTCGTAGTGTTCTACTGGGGACATATACCATGTCAGATATGTTGATGAATGTTCACATATCCGCTAATTATGTGTCTGAGTGGGTAGTCTGTGACATATAGCTCTGTCTGTGGGCGCGGTCTGGCAATGCTGGCAGTTCTGTACTGAGCACAACACACGGGCTGGGCCTGTCTGCGTCAATATTGTTGGTAGTTTTTAGTCGGCGAGGTTGTTAGCACTTGTTTGCTGTGGGCGTGCAGTGTTGGTATTCCACGCACTAGAGTACACGTGGCCTGCCCTTCTCTTCCAAGTATGTACTCTGTACTTGTGCAGTAGTCACGTGTCTGGTATAGTCTTGTAAGACAACTGCTCATTTGTTGAAAATAATGTGAGTATGATACAGGCAGTTAAGAGGCCTCCCTGACAAACTCTATTATTGTGGACATACGCCATTGCGATACATGTCGTCCCAGAAATCGTAGAATGAGACTAAGAAAAACGAACAACGAAAAACGAATAAAAGAGAAAACAAGCCTAGATGGCTTATAAACCAAAACAACAACAAATAAAGGAATAATAATAAACAACCAAAAATAATAGTCGAGATACAAAACAAATTACTATGTAAAACTCAGGACATCACAATTAAGTCAGCACAGACAATACTGGAACGAAGTCAATAATGGACACAAGACAGGATAACAACGACGACTTCACAGACAACGGACTAGACGACACAACGATGAAGACACAAAACTTTTCCCTGCCCGCGCCTCCAATGTGTTCAAGCGAGCTACTACTTTTTTTTGACGAAACTATTTGACGCACGTTATATTTGTACGAAAAGAGTATACACTTCAAACTGTGTCGTTATAGCTTCACAAATCCGGCACGTTTATTAGAAATGTTATTTTCGGGCTCCTCAAAATGGCCAAAGATGGGTTTTTCAGACTGCCGTATGTGTAAAAATTATAACCGTATTCGAAAAACAGAACTACAGAAACAAGCGTAAGACTTTGAACTACGCTGCCCACAAATAAAATAATGTGGTCTCCGCTCAAAATTCCATAGGAAAATGGATAATAGCAAAGAACTGCACGCCAGCTGAGTGGCTTGCACGTAGAGGCGATAATATATTACATGCGTCGGTCAACGGCAACCTTACCACTCCTGTCTCACACACACCAACACAGGCTATCTAGGGAGGCCCCTCAAGGGCCCTGCCCACCTTGTAGCCATGCAGTTCACGTAGGTAATCAGCGTTAGTTGTCAGTAGTCCAGTTTTAAATACGCATAGGAGAGTTTTAAAAACATCTGCAGAAATGTTTAGAATTTAAAAAAAAATTACATTATTTGTCTTGAATCATTATTCGTCCAGGTACTTAATATCGCATAATTTACGTTAGAATGCTTGCGAGGCGACCGCAAACGTATAAACGGGCTGTAATAGTCTCGTGTGAACAGATAACAACAGACTGGCGTCCTGTCTATGTAGCTCGTCATAGCGACACACTGTTGCCAACACACGTCAGCCACAGGCCACTTTTCCCTTGGCTGCATTCATGTCGACGTCATCACTGACAACGCCATTGTTGCCAGATAACCAAGGAAAGTAGTGCCGCTTCTCAGCGCATTAACTTGTATAATCGCACGAAGTATCCTACAGCATACCCTCTTAACATTATTGTAGCCCGTGGGCGTGATCGTCTAGTCCGTTGTCTGTGAAGTCGTCGTTGTTATCCTGTCTTGTGTTTGTGTTTGTTTTACGCACATCAGCGTAAAGGGTTTACGCAATCAACAACTTTTGAATTAAGCAGTAACTTCACAGAAATAAAATGTACACAAAAGCAAAGTTGCTGTCAAAAGTATAGTAAATAGGATCAGGCTTTTTGTTTCTGGCTGTATTAATTGCATCAAAGGTCATGGATAGAGACTTGAAGTAAAATATCGCGGAAATAGAACATATTTCTTTACCGTATATATTCGAACTATGGCATATTCCGAAATTGGTTAAATGTACAATATCCACTGTTGAACTTCAGCAGTGACTGCTCAGTCCTGTACTCTTTGATTTAAACAAATGAGATTGAAAACAAGTCCTACTGCGTAAGTTTTAGTGCTTAAATGTTTACTTGTGTAAACCTTTTAAAAATTCTAGGTGAATTGTCTCCATCTAGGACAGCAAGACTTCAGGCAGTCCCTAACTTATGTAGAGCAGGTTTCAACACCCCCGCAGTTCTTTGTACAAACTTAATTTTTAACGATTAAAACGAAACTCACATTCTTTGTGAAATATAATGTAGCCTAGATGGAATATTGCTCACTATTTTTCTAGTTCTAACCCTACAGTGGTCAGGCCACTCGGAAGTGATAAGGACGACCCATACATGTGCATCATACACCGTCCTAGCCCTTAGAGACGTAACGTTTAAATGGCGTACAATCTTCTCAACTATAAGACTCTATTAATTGGAGATCCTGTCTTTTCATTACATAATGTTAAAGTTTTTTTATATTTTATTTTATTCTACACAAAAAGGTTCGCACGTAATAAGCTTCGAATATCAGTGATGCTGCAGAGCTGGAGTAGAGAACTGTAGTAGATCTAAGTTTTCTTGGTAATTACGTGATCTTGTTAGCTCGTTACTACCGGTTAGCCAGGTTGTAGTGATTGAGCGAATACTTGGAACACGTTTTAAACTGCTCGAGTTGAAATGTCATTCTACCCGAGCTAACCGAGTGACTTTGTATAAACGTGTGTGAGTGCGTCAGAACGGCAGATCACGTACCATGGACTGTGTTTCACTGGGAAGCGGTACTTGTCGATGCCTGTACACAACACTCAATTGTCCGTGGATTGGTCAGACTGAGCGAGGTGGCACAACGGTAACACGCTCCACTCGTATTCGCGAGGACCCAGGTTTGAGTCCTACCTCCGGCTTCCCGAAGTCGTTCCAACCGAGACGTAGCCAAATTGCAGGGGGTTCCTCCCCCGTACCTTACGGTACCTGCTAGAGTTAAAAATCACACACATTTGCACCCTGAAATTCATATTTCCCGAGGGAGAACCCCGGACCCCCGCTTTATTAGAGGTTCGGGATCACGGTCCTGGCTCCAGGCGAATGTTGGGATGTTTCTTTAATGTACGCCGCTGCCCCCTCCCCTCTCCTCCCCCCTCACGCGTTTCAATTCCTAGTTCATGTTCTTGTTGAAAATTGTGTGTAATCGTCTAGGTTAACTTGCTGTCGACAAGACGTAGTAGGACCATGTACATCTGTTACAATATCGGTCACTGCAAACATATGTTCGGTGGTTATGTTTGGTGGACAATCTCACGTGCCCAGAACATGCAGTCGTATGTAATCAGAGTGGCTACTTATTGCAATAAAGGTAATTACCTGATTTCTACCTGAAAGAAAACATAAAGTTTCCCTTGTTAAGCATCAAAAACCCTTTCTGGCAGTATACTATGTGTATTGTCCAATAAAGGCGAAGGTTTCAATTCCTCCCAACACTTTCGTGCTATCCAGCCACAGAACTTCACCAAAATTCTGCGGAAACGACAATGAACCTGGCTGTGAAGTATTTACACAAAAGTTATTTTTTTAACAAAAAAAAATTCAATAACGTTTTTAAACGTCCCATTATTTTACATCCCATGAATTTTATGGAAGCTTATTAAAATGAGTCGTGCAAGAAAATTCTCTGAAATTTCCCAGATGGACCAAAATTCCCTACTACTATTTCCTTGATAGGTCTGTGGCCACCCTGATAATACATAATATAGCTCGTGGAATAAAATAATATTGCGCCACTGCAGCAGTAGGAAATGTCTACTGGCAGAGCCAATGGTAGTCAATGCTGTCCCTCAGAGACTACAGGTACACACGTAGTGATGGTAGGAAGGGCTATGTGAGGTGCGTGATGCAGGTGTTGTAGGGCGTGTCTGGGAACCTGTCTACGACTGCCCTATCGCCGCATTCCTTGACGAGACCGGCCATTACCGTCCAGCCAGCAGCTTTCCCCGGGCAGCTTACTGGGTCACACGACTACCTGCCTGCCCTCCTCGTCTGACCACTCCCTGGCTCTCTGTGGTCCATACTGTCTCGTCCGCACTCTGATGTGGTACTGAGGCAGGGCCGTCTACCAACAAGGCCACCCGGGTTACATTCCCCTGGGATCTTCCTGCGTGGGAATCGTGTCGGGACGATGCCGTTCATTGGCGCTACTACATTCTCGCCTCATACCACACCAGACCAGAGCTGAAAACCCTATACTTGAACAAAATCGCTTCGCTATCCCGTCAGACCACATCCTGTAGATACCTCTTGAGAACCCCTGCCACTCTGTCGTCCATACTGTCGCCTCCGTCGATGTCGACACACGCTGTGTTGGGACGGTCTTGTTTACTGATGCACGCTGCAGGCAGCAGGGACACAACTCTAATTGGGGAGGGGGGGCAAACGTAATAATTGCTGTTCTAATTTTCATTTTTAAGGAGGCACAGTGTTCGCCATATGGGATAACAGAGTTTTGCTTTCATAAAATGGCTTTAAATTATATTACCAAAACAAAGAACATGTGAAGTTATTGTATGCAGACAGGTATATTACTTCAAGGATTCAGAAGGGTGATGGCCCTCCCCCGGCCTTGTTGCGCCGCTGACAGGCCGTCTGGGGCTGGGGTTGACGGCATGGCGCGTGGAAGCGGAACTGACGATGTGGCCTTGGAGCGGGCGGTATCGCCGTGACCTTGTACGAGGAACACGTGTCGTCGTGTTTGTCCAGACTGAGAGCCGCCGCCAGCCATTCACCTCCGACTTGACATAAGAGACGCCGCGCTGTATGTCCACTCGCCTGGACGTCTCCATGCCAGACCACTTTCCACCTCGCCACTGACTCTCTAGGCACTCCCTGCTGTGGGACGTGCCCAACCACTAGGGGAGATTATTGTTGCAGTTTTATATATGTCCTGTTGCTTGTGCTGGAAGATGTGACATTTCCTGAGAATTTCTTGACGGAGAGGGCATTATATCTCGATATCCCACTTCTGGTTATGTCTCTGCTGAACCAGAACACATGTCCATCTACCTGGTTTCAGCTCCTGTTCTTACGTAAGTTTCCCGATGTTACTTAGGTGAATACTGAGATGGGCCCTTCCATTCTTGACTCGGGTAGGCAGACAGAACGGCCCTAACAACATCTAGTCAAGCATACATGATCACAAACAGTTAGGGTAGCGGTCATGGCCAACGTTCAGGGAACCACGAGAATTGAGTTCAGGAAACCATGGAAAACCGAACTCAGGATGGCCAAGTTGGTAATCGAACCTGGAGCCAGCGTGTCATCTCGCTCAGCCGCTCTCTGAGCCACAGGTCCTGTTGAACTGACGATGAGCGGAATGTTACACTACCCGACAAGCCTGTTTGCCTACAACTGTATCCTATGGGCCAATATGCATATTTCTGCTGCATGTTAACGGAGACATTGCCACGTGTTTTTATTTACGTAGGCTTGTACAATGTTTATATCTGCAATACAATACTCTGAAAAAAAAGTTATCTTCAATATATATTTACTAAATAAATGGGTGTTGAATAGTTTCTATAAACAATAGTAGGTAGTCTTCGTTATTTTTAATACCTGCAAGTTATTATCTACATAACACAGGTTTCTGTGCACGGACTCATAATTTTTACAACATGCGCTTTTACAAGTTGGTTAAACAAAACCTTAATAATTAAATTAAAATCTGTATTTTACTCTTAGTTAACTTAATGGTGCTTAGACTCGCAAACAAAACATTTTTCTGCAACAGCATAATTAACTATATAAAATCCAGTACACGTCATGTAATATTGATTTGTCATTGCAATCTTCAGCGTGACACCTATTAATGAAACACTGCAGAGCTACTGTCCATATAGACAACTGTCGTTCACTCAGTGTTGTCCAGGAACTATGTCAAACCATAATATCTCCAACATACTGAGGTTACAATTTCATAGACAAAGACTGGTTTGAAAGATAAGTTATAACTCTGTGAGGTAAAGGTTCTTCTTAAAGTATATATTACATACTTGGGGTCACCTATAGTTCATGAAGTGTCAAATTAAGAATTGGTATCATGTGAACATTACATTATACAAGTAAACATTGTGGTGTGCAGCAGTTAATCTATGGCGGAGGAGGGGGGAAGGGGAGATAAGTATGTCCAGTCGCTGACACCCCGATCATCTCTTTAATTGTTGGGATGGTTAATTTCAATTTCAATGTGTCAGACACGCACATGCAAGTAAACCTGGTATGTTGCTGGTTTTATGTATCCCTGTAGTAACATGGTAGGAACATTTTGTGAACAAATATTACACTGAGTTCTAGGCATCATTTTAAATGAATGTTTGTAAAAAATTATTCAGTTTTCCGTTACAGTCACATTACCTCATGACTTGGTTTAATTTCTGTTCTTTACTGCAGCCATGGCTGTTACAGTAGTCAGGCTGTCTCTTCTGACGGGTGGCAATGGTTTTGTACATTTCAGTTACTTTTTCACTATCAGACATGCCAAAATCTCCAGGCTGGCCTCCGTAAGTATTGTTGGTTAGTTGCCAGTCTATGGTGAGGGAGGTCCTGGGTTCGAAACCTGCCTTGAGCATGGATGTTGTCCCTCCACCTGACCTAACCCCCATCAGCTCTAAGATCTCATTAACCCCCTCACCTCATCAAATACTCCACTGAAAATGTACATACTAAACTAGATGTGTGTTGAATAAACTTGAAGCTTTCAAATGTGTAAGAACTTCACTATCGACAAAAATTTTAACACTGCCCGTATATCTTATGTGTATGGTGAAGTACTTTTTCCCTGTGGTGTGCACATTAATTTACTACTCTCAGTAAACTCTGCAGCTGGCACCAAAATAAAAATACTGGTTGTGGAAAATATTTAATTTGTAATTTTGTACAGTAGCCATGGGCTTATGTCTCCTTTTGTATTTAATTTAATATAAAACCTATAATTCTATTCAGTGGTTGTAATGCCATACAAATGTAACACTACCAGATGCCTGAGAAATGTGTTCATACATAGAGTAATGATACATGCAGTGTTAGTGAACATGAATAATATATATATAAGGATTTTTTAATTTACCACATTTTTTTAAAACAAACTACCGTGAAGTTTAAAATAATTTCTATGAAAATACTTGTAATATTTAAAACAAAGAAACGTGGGACATGTGTCATAGATTATAGCAGGGAGTGTATATAGTAGCCGTCATTGAGAGAACTTGCACAGTAGTTCATATCATTTGTAGTGCAATAGAATTATTGGTGACTTAAGTGAACTATTCATTCATCACTTCACTTATCTACTGCATTCACCCCACATTTTTTGTTTTAAGTTTTACAAATTTCAAACATTTTGTATCTTGTGTCAAAAATTATTATTTTTTAATTATTTTTTCTTTGAATAAATATTTTTTAAAGAACTTTTTTCCTCTTATAGTGTATTGTCATCCAATTCTTAGCTATGTTATGTTAAATTTTCAAGACTAGAAAGCAAGTTAAGGGTGGAATTCACCAAAAATGTTAGTTGTTTTAATTTTTATATTTGTAAGAGGTATGGTTTGTTTTGTAGACATAGAGAAAATTGGCAGTTTTTAATTTCAAATATACATTAATTTTTAAACAATACAAAAAAAACTGTGCAGTTTTTATACATGTCTTGGTGTAGTCTGCGACACCGTTCTTCACTGTGAATTATATCATTTTGTTAAGTCAGTTGGTTTTCCTCCCTGGCATAAAACTGGTTTATGAAAATTTGTACTTATACATGCCATTATTTAAAAACTATGAAAGCTAAATAACTTTCATTATTGTAAAAAATAGTTGCAGTGCATGGAAAACAAGTTACAAGTTTTGTTGCTATGGGTGGTAGGCCTACCTATATTTAGACCACATTTCTTTGATTTACACATGTAATGTTGATGTTATTCCAAGTGTGAACATGTAAGGTACACATATTTTACAATCTACAAGGAGCAACTGCTGCAAAGTTGTTAGCATATGAACATTTATACTATCAGTTGATGTGTGAGGATATTATAATGTTGTATGTGGGCAGTGGTCGTGTGTGTTGATGAGAGAACTTGGTTGTTGCAGGTTGCAATGGCAGGAGACTTCATCCTGGCTGTTGCGTCCATGATGATTGCACGGTTGCGGAATAATGAAGTTACCTTGACTCTCAGCCAGGTAAGTTGTAACACATGGACATATGTAGTTGTTCAATGTATAATGCAACAACATGGTGTACCAGACACATTTATATAAGTCAACTTTCTTTCTCAATGGCATGTTTACAATAGGACCATGGCGCCAGCTGCACCCTTATATCAAACAATATATTTCCCTTTGTGCATTCTTTGCTATAAGCATTCAAATTGTAGTTCTATACTGATGTAACTTGCATTATTGTATTTAATTACCTGCTTTGATAGAGACTTGAAAGAAGTGGCCACCTCTTATCAATACCAAACCAATAACACCCAACTGACTAGATTGGACAGTCCCTGTAAAGATTTGGTGGACCCACCCGTGTTCTTTGCCACCTAAATGCCTGTAAAGATAAACATCATGATTTCATCTGTTTGCTGGAAAGTTGTTCCAGACCCATTTGAATTAATTCGACTTGAACAGCTTTCGAATCCCATCGTTGTATAATGTATATATTTGGCATCCCTGGAACATTACAGACATATCAGATGCTCTCCCATATTGTTCAGGCTCAGGTCTGCATATTATAAGGTGCTATGGATGGCTGTACCAACAGCCTCACCTGTTAAATTTACAACTTTATTAAACTGAATAAAGTCTTCCCTAACTAATTTTGTTTTCACATGAGGATGGAGAAAGACAGACTGGTGATCGATAAAAGCACAAATTTATGACTGTTCGATAAAACAGCCAGAAAATCTTAAGGTAAGCATGTACACCGGCTGGGTGTACATATAAAAAATACGTTATTTGTGGTGAGTTCCAGATCTTATAACACCCCAAATGAAAAATATATATAAAACAGGGAAGGGCATATTTAAGGAGGGGGCCACCAGCCCCCTGTGCCACCCCCTTAAATATGCTCTTGTCTATTTATATAGATATGTTTTTTTCACTTGGGGTATTAAATAAAAGTATGTAGAACAAATCACAAATAAATAGCTTTTTATATGTTTATTTAATTTTTGTTTATTTGTATTATACGTATATGTCCTGTGCAATTATTAAGGATAATCAGTCGGTATTGCCAGACGGATTACGTTCTACTGAAATAACAGTTGCAGAAACCAAATTTTACGGTCTTAAAAGCAGTTTGTTCCACAAGTGATGGATAACTACAGTCTTTCTAAAATAATTATTTGTTCTGTTTTAATTATTTTATCCATTAAAATGTCTAGATCAGCGAGTTCCAACAGGTGGTCCGTGGGCTTGACATGGTCAGCTGCATTGTTTCGTATTTTCCAGTACATATTGTCTACTCAGTGTAGTGCTTAAACATCTTATACATTTTTATGCATGTTCTTATTTTTTTGTACATTTAAATTATTTATGAAATGTTCTCGTAAGAAATTTAAATTTTTAATTTTGTAGTTTTGCCATAAGCCAACAGTACAGTAAATATCATCAGTGATTAATGAAAGTAACCGTAAAGGTATATGTATTGTACATGTTGTTCTAGTTATTGGATGAATCTGGAAATCTTACCTGGCATCACGGTTGTAGAAGAACAGGTCTGGACACTCGCCTGGATATTTGACCCCTTTGTTGTTTGGCTGTAATTCACCAAGTTACCGAGAATATTGTGTTTTATTGGCGCTGATGTTACGGCGGTCGGACTAAACTCCGCCCACTTCCTTTCCGCTAAGATAAACAATTTGTCAAAACGTATTTTTTATCAATTTATGAAATACTTTCTTCATTCATAAATTTAAGAAAAGGCTCCAGCAATCTTTATTTACTTTATAAATTTAACAATGGAAAAAAGTGGACGGAGTTTGAGTCCGACCGCCCGGAAAACAGCGCCAAAAAGTACCGTGTTCTCGGTAACTTGACGAACTACAGCCAAACAACAAGGGGGTCAAGCAAAATACATTGTTAGATAGGCGAGTGTCCAGACCTGTTCTTCTACGACCGTGCCTGGCATACAAACTACCAAATTGGTCGCCTTTGATCTATATTAAACAGCTTGAATAGTAAATTTTCAAATATGGAATTCCCATGCTTGTATTTCAACCCTTCTTTCTCTGGTGAGCTTGAAAACACGAAGTTGTATTTACTCTAGGCAAGTAAACATAAAGCCTAGCTTTCTCAGACGTTGGTAGTAGAGTGCAGAGAGATTTCGGCTGTTCTTCTTGCGGAGAAGAGCTTAAACAAACTGAACTAGTAAAACACTCTGTCCCTGTCTTCCCTGAATGGTCTACAAGGTCAACGTGGTTTCCACAGTAAATATGTGATCAAGAAGGGATGGGCTGTTGTCTCCGTGCTATCTTTACTGTCCGCTGTACTAGGAACTAAACCTGTCTCCCGACAAATACTCTGCCACAAAGAACAGTAATCTAATAGTGTTATCGTACTCGTAGAAAGGGAAGTTTTGGTACTCTGGTGTCTTACGGGCTGAATGAGTTTCTTTAACAGAGAAAACTTTTGGTTTTACAAGTTACGGTGGGGTCTTATATTTCAAAGAAATTTTTGATTTTGTCATGTGGGAGGTTTAAGTGAAAATATTTTACTTACCAGTACGAAAAATATCGAATTACAACCGACCAAACAATTACATTAAATGAAAGAGTTTATGCATACATTGTTGAGTGGGTAAATTAAGTTACAATTTGTATATTTTCAGTGATTGAACTATAGAGTTGGTTAACACTATCCAGTGTCTGAAAAAAGCAGTACATAATTTAATATAGTGGGACATTGCTTGTGTAGTTTGTGTACTCCGAGTAAAAGTAAAATAAAAACATTTTAAAATTGTTCTTGCTGGTTTCTAATTCATATATATGCTAAACAAAAAATCAAACTCTAACATACATAAACAAAAAATTACTGCAAAAATGTGTCGAGTCACCCCACTTTATGGTAGCTAGTATATAAATATTATTTTTTTCTTACATTATACAGTAAAATACAAAACATTAAAATTGTGATTCTGAAAATTTTTATTCATTATTGGTACGGTATATTAAGTTTACTGAATATTCCACTGAGTGAAATATGTACACATTTTACAAAGATGACAACCTGACAATTATTTTAACTTAAGTTTTGGTTTTAATTAATTTTCAACTGATTTCTAGCACTAAGGTATTTTTACTTTGGCTTCCATTTACTGCATTCACTTACAAAGAGTTGTCGAGTTGGCACTGCGTGGACGTCGGGACATGAATACAGATAGCCAGGCATACAGGAACTCAGCCTTCACAGTGATAATGTTTGTGCCTCACTCCACTGGCCGAGCCTTCAAGTCAAGTGAAAGGAGCGTTCACTCTATTGTACTCCTTTAACTGGCGTGTATTGCCAGCACTGAATGATGGGGCAGGACTGAGAGCATGGCACGTGCTGAAGCTTAATTAAGCACAAGGACATCTCAAAGCCACGGAGACACTACGGTAGCTGCAACGTTCATATCTCAGCCAGATATGTAGGACTGCAGCACTCTTAAGTCTTCCACGATTTCTAGTATTTACTATACAAAATATATTTTCTCCTTCCATTATGTGGTAATACATGACTTCCTTTTCAGTTCTAAGATTAAAAATTATTAACAGTATTTTTTTAAAAATCAATCTGCACCAAAAGACAATAGAATCTAACCAACACTTTAACACGTGTCCGAGGGTTGGAAACAATAAGGTTGAATCTGACGCAAGCACTAATTGCCACTACGCACACACTACTGAAACAGTGTGCAGGCGGCAAAAATGAATTTAAGCATAGACTATATTTTGATTGGACATGTCAGTGCACCAATCATACTCTAGAGTTTAGTTTGTTTTCATTTATTGTATTATGGAATATATAAGTCTGAAAAAGCTACTTTTATTGGAGGGCTCCGAAACAGTGTTTTCAACTACATTGTTCTAATTGCCATTCATTCATCGTCTGGAAAATGTTTTCTTTTCAGAGGTTGACATATTTGGAATAAGTTAAATAGTTTTGTCAATAATCACACTCTTTTTAACATGCTGCACAACAGTTCAGTTAGGCAGAAATTTTAAACAAAATACACACTTATCAATTCAGTCTTGCAACACCATATTTACACAACACGCTATTACAATATCACAGTTAGCATGTGCCAAAATGTTTTGTATCATGAAGTGTGCAAATACAATGAATCCTTGGTTTGTAACCTATTCTGTTAAAAACATAATTTGGAAAATTTTCCAATCAGATGAGCTTCTGAAAATTTCACAAATTTAAACATTGACCTAAATAGTTTGCCAAGATGAAATACATTCTACTTACGTATTTTGAAAATCATAGCTTGCTCACAGTTTTTTTGTCACTTACTTGTTTGGATCTAACACAACATTATATGATTTTCATTTTAAGTACTGACAATTAAATAAAACTATAATTTAAATTTTAATGATGGAGTTAGGTTGTAAATCTTAAGATGAGACATCACATGCCGTATTAAAATGACTGGTTTTTTGCTTATGACATTTGTTTAGGAACACTAATTTAAATACATTATTACTGTATAGTTCACTGTATAAAGATGTAAACTTCTGATAGACTCATAAATTCATAACATTTGACTTATAACAATGATGTAATTAGTACAGCAAATAGATGCACTCCATTTCATAGTCATCAGGTAATGCGTGTATAAAAATTGGCGACAAAATTCTTCGGTAATTGTAAAATGTTAAAGCTGTATAATAAAAAATATTTTGGTAATCTCTATGAAAATTATTGATTCTTGAATGGAATAGAAGGGTGAGGTCTCGTCATTAGAGACACGGCTGGCAGCTCAGACAAACAGGAATTGGGAAGAGAATCAGTCATGGCATGTATTACGAACCCTCCCAGTATTCACCTGGAGTTATGTATTGAAACCATGAAATAACTGTAAACACTGTGGCTGTATCAGGAATCAAACCTGGATCTTCCTGATTGCAAGTCTTGGCAGGTCAGGAGTCTGGCCGGCCACTGTGTCTAGTTCCCCCAGCCAGTCTCTGTGAACACGACAGCCCACACCCATACACCAGCCTAGACACAGTCCTCTGCCGCAACTGTACAAACAACACACATTACACTTGTGTAGGGACAACACATTTTTATGTTCATTTATCTCGAACCCTCTAAAAAAAGTTGTAAAAGCTATCTCAACATCTCTGACACAGGAAATATTTTGCATTTCTTTCAATAGCAAAATACCAGCTGAAATTTACCTGAATATTTGTAAAATAACTTTAGCATAGTAGTACACATTGAATTACTCATCCTAGCTTTTATTTTGTTTAGATTTTTAAAATTATTTATTTTATTTAATAAAATTGAATTGTGCCAAAATTACACAATCTAAATATTTCTTACTATCAGTTAGTTCAGTATTCAACAGTGATATACAGTGAAGAATGTGTGCACGATGGCTTCGTCAG
This sequence comes from Medauroidea extradentata, assembly GCA_003012365.1. Lineage (NCBI taxonomy): Eukaryota > Metazoa > Arthropoda > Insecta > Phasmatodea > Phasmatidae > Medauroidea > Medauroidea extradentata. Next base: position 36,844 of record PNEQ01001571.1, on the reverse strand, counting down.
CTGGCAGCCAAGAATTTGTAAGAGTTGTGGTGTTTCAGGTTGTGACAGACCTCGTGCAGGGTGAGTTCATGCAGCTGGGCTCCAAGGAGACTGAGAACGAGAGGTTCGCCCACTACCTGACCAAGACGTACCGCAAGACGGCCAGCCTCATTGCTAACTCCGTCAAGGCGGTGAGACACTTGCAGTCGTAACATTCAGATACCCTATGTTAGATATGTATTTCACAGATTAGACTTGCATGCCTATTTGCAACTGGTGTAGCATCACATAAATATTGAATTTTTATTTTCATTGTACGTAGAGGCGTCGCTGCTAAATATTTCTGTTGCAAAGTTTACAAACACAACAAAAGACCTTCCTTTCCTTGCCATTAGTCATCTGAATTAAAATGTAACACAAAAGGGAAAATTCCAAGAAAAAAATTTTAATATTTACCCAGGAACGGCATTGAGAACTGGGCAAGTTTTGCAAGACCCCGCCCACCCCACGAATTATTGGCCAGTCACGGATGCCTTGAACTTTCATATTGGTTAATGACGTCACCACAGCCAGTGGAACAGCCAAAACTTTACAGCTGCAGTGATTTCGTCGCAAACTACGCGCTATTGACTGCAATTTTTAACTTAAAAGAACTTATTTATTTTATGCTAACCATGTCATGTTATTTTTGTCGTTAACAGCAGACTATTAGGTCTCTTATTGAAGTTTAAACCATGCATTACGACTTACTTTATCAGACGGTACTAAAGTTAAGATTTTATTCCAAGTAAATTGCATTTTATTGCTGTGCAAACAAACTACCATCCACTTTTATACTCTTCAGAGTTCAAGCCATACTGAATTTTACCGCATCAACTACTTTATTAAACACAATTTCACGATTTGCACGTATGTTTCTGTCATTTGTGTGTTACGTACATTAAACTGTACAGTATCGTCACGTCACAGGGACATTAATATGGCGGTTCACGTTTTTGCCACGCAAAACAGACTGCTCATTTTATTTAAGTTTTATGGAGTTACACAGATGCAAATAATAAATTAAACACACTTTTAATAAAAATTTAATTTATAAAATAGTAATTTCCTAAGTGTCCAACAATGAGATATCATCCTCGATGGTAAGAAAGGTTTTTGATGGGCTGTTATTTCATTTAATGGTACAGAAAAGTTGTATTTATAATAAACTATTGGAAACTAGGGAACATTGTGACTGGGGAAATTACTTTGAATAGTTCAAAAATTAGTTTGGAGGTAATTTGGTTGAGAAACAAATCCAGTTGAGTATTTCAAATTTACATTTCATTTACTCAAGCTAGCCACTTCTTCAATAAACATCAACAAAAAACATCTTTAACGTACAAAGTTACCAGTACAGTCACCAAGTATAGATGCCGTACGATAAGTTGATACTTTTAGAAACGAACTGTTGAAAAAAATCACTATGAATACTTCCATTATTACTGTGCACAATGTTAGCAAGTAAAAATACAATATTTAGAGAAAAATGTTTGAAGGAATTATTTATTATAATGCGTCCACTAGTGTATAAATAGTTTTTAGTACTATTTACTTTAAAAGAAAGTTAACAAACATGTCTATGATATGATACTTATAGGAAGGTTGGCAATGATGGTGTAGGAATAGTTCTTCTGTTAATTAAGTAAAATGGCTAAAATATTAAATATCATTAAATGGAATTTTGTACATATATTTTAAGAAGAAATTTTATAAAATGTATATTTATATTAGCATATGTTACAATAACCGTCGTAGTTTTCAGACGTGAAATAACAAATATAGAATCCACAAGAATGAACACTGGCTAGCAGTACAACCGTCAGTCATTGCGTCGTACACATTCGTTTTTTTTTCTGAAAGTGACGTAAATTTTATTTAATGTGATTTTGTGAAGTAATGTTTTAATTGCAAGGAAGAAAGAGGCGAACGGTCATCATCGCCAACAAGATGATATAAGCATAGCGAGCACAAAACCACAGAGTAAATAAATGTAACAGAAACGACGTGGCGTGGTGTTCAGTGAACTCATTTTCTCTTTGGGTTGTCAGAGTTTTTGAGCAGTTTGATAGTCGCTGCTGTTTATTTATATTGAAATTTAGTAGGCCTAGTTTAAAAAATTGCAAGGAAATTGATACGTTAGTAAAGTCACATTTACCATGTCTGTATATATCGCGGGAATAACTGCAGAACTTGGCATCATCAACCATCAATAGTTGAGTGGATACTTGACATATGCTTGTGTTTGCAGAACTTTCCAACGCAACGCTTAATTTGTTTAGGCCTGCCATTAATGTTAAGTAAATTACAATCCCGGTAATATACTCCCATATATTCATTTTTGCAGTAACGAGTGTAGAACTGCTACATTTGATTTGTTTGTGCAACAGTAATGATAAGTGTGTTTCATGAATGTATATCAAAATAACTGTATAGAGTTTTATGATAAATAAAAAGTTGCGTACCTATACAATTCAAGTAAAAAAAATTATTAATATGCCTACAATATGATGCATATAGTTTTTTTAATTTATTTGTAGTATTATACACTAGTTACAGTGCAAGATGATATATGAATATACAGGATTATTCAAAATGATGTATACACAGGATTATTCAAAATGATGTATACACTTTGAAGTGATTGAAAAAAATATTAGTATTGTGTAAATGTGTAATATGAATATATGTATGGAAAGAGCAACTCACGAAGTTTTTATTGTCAAATTCACAAATGTTCAATGTGTGAACCGTTAGTCACACGGCACACATCCAATCTGTAGTCCAATTCGGCCCACACTCTGCCCAGAGTGTCCGCATCGATGACATTCACAGCTGCCCGGATTCGCCTTTTTAAGTCAGCGATGTTGTGTGGAAGTGGAGGTGTGTAAACATTGTCTTTTATGAAACCTCACAGGTAAAAATCACACAGTGTCAGGTCCGGTGAACGTGGGTGCCATGCCAGCAACTGCAAATTGCCAGCTGATGCACGACCGATCCAGCGTTGTGGTAGGTCGGTATCCAAAAACTCACGAACATCGTTGTGGAAGTGTGGTGGAGCGCCATCCTGTTGGAAAATGAAATTTGCACTGTCCTCTTGCAATTGCGACATGAACCACAGCTGAACACCATTCACGTGAAAGGTAGCCTCATCGCTGAAAATCAACCTTGCCCTGACACCATCGTCTTCCATTAAGTGAAGCATCTCAATGCAAAACTGTTTCCGCAAAAGTTTATCAGCATGTGTAATGGCTTGCAGCAACTGTATCTGAAAAGGTTTCATGTGCAGACGTTTTCGAAGCACTCTCCTAACAGTTGGTTGTGGGATGCCCAGCTCGCGACTGGCTCGAGATGTTGATTTTTGTGGACTTGTGATGAATGTTTGCCTGACCCGGTCAACCTGTTCCTCGGATGTTGATGGTTGGCCACTGCTTTTGCTTTTACAAAGACATCCTGTTTCCTTAAACTTCTTAATCCACTTGTAAATGGATTTTCTGGACAGTGGAGCCTTATTGAATTTGGTCCTGAATTTCCGACACACGACAGTTGCGGACTCGCTCCTGCAGAACTCCATCACGCAAAATGCTTTCTCAGTTGGTCTGGCTGCCATGTTAGGGTCTCTCGACACTAACACTAAGGGTCACTGTAACAAAAAAAACTTCATGAGTTGCTCTTTCCATACATATATTCATATTACACATTTACACAATACTAATATTTTTTTCAATCACTTCAAAGTGTATACATCATTTTGAATAACCCTGTAATTTTGTGAATGCCTAACACAACCACCTAGTTTTCTATTTCTAGTATGTTATAGAAACAATGTCTGGCACGAATTATTTACAATTCTGTTAAATTATTTTATAGTTACATTCACCACAACATTCGGTTGAGTACATATTATACTGAAAAGACAGGAAGTATTTCTTATTTATTCTGTGCTATACCTATGTATAGATTAGGCCTATTAAAGTTTTGGTATTGTGCAAAGAAATGGTTTCAGGTTTTCTTATAGGTACTTTACAGGCATAAGAGCACGTTCATTATCTGAGACAATTGTTATAACCTGTAGTGAGCACAAAAACACACAGATTTGTGATTTGAGTGGACAATTTTTTAAATATGTTAACACAAGTGCTATATTATGTTCATAAAATATTCAGAGTTAATTTGTTTATTTTCAACTGTCTTACTGGCTTATTTATGCAGTTGTTTTGGTTATGTGTATCCATATAATTCATGTGTTGAAATAAGTGGTAATTACATGGACTTTGAACACATACTAATTGTAATTTGCAGGGCTACGCAGGTTATGAATGGTGGGTGCCCAGTTAAAAGATAAACTACCAATTTTATTATTGTTTGAAAAGAAAAGATAATAACACAGATTTTGTCTAATAACCACAACAGTTTTAATTCCTTGTAAATAATATTACATACTAACAATTACCATTGGTTTTCTAATACAAATTAATTTTTTTCTGCCATCATGCAACAAACATAGAGTGCTTACATGTAACAAAAAATTTGCGAATCTATTTTTAAAGTAAAAGTTAATTTGGTTTTTGTAGTTAAAAAACCTTAACAGATTCTTTTGTGAGTGTAAATTTTTTTCTATGTTTTTCTTTTGATTAGCGTGCAAGTAGTCCACTTTCTAAGTCGTCATATAATTTGATACTCGAAAAATGTAACTTACATGTTTATCAGATTGCTAACACAAGTTTTTTACTTTTTCTAGCACCTTCTTTGTCCAGTTAGATTTTTAACTCTTTATGATTTAAATTCTGAATTTACTTTTTTTAAGTAGTTGTGAAATTAACAGAAAAATTTTTTCATTCCATTTCAATAACACATTGTATACCTGTATTCTTTTGCCATGGCTCTATTTTAATATTTTAACAGTCATAATACGTATGTAAGAAACAATGAAGAATTTCTTACGTACAGTGTTTTGTGTTGACACAAGTCTGCCATTATTTTCAAATTATTTCTTTTTAAAATTTTGCCTTGAATTTTTAATTACTTATTTCCATTATTTGAATTGTAAACCGCAGAGTAACTGTCCTTTTTTGTGCACAAATGTCACTGAATGAAATTACAATGCACTTATGTAATTTGTTTGCACTAGTGACATGCTTGTTTGACAGATTCTCTACAGTAATATTGACTAGTGGCAGTGACATGGCACTTACCACAAGGCAATGTTATTGTTGATGTTTGGTGGAAGGATACGTGGTTTGCCTGAGAACAGATGCAAGCTAGAAGCAGGACTACCAGAAAGTATCACGTTACAGTATGGCAGATATAGCTTTGGTTTGCATTAAAATTTTGGACTTTTGTCTATATTTACAACTATACCTGTACTTTTCACCAGAATTACTTTTCATGGATGTTGTTCATTTCTAATTTTTTTACATAAAACTCTGTCACAGTGTGTTGCTCAATTATTCACTTGTATTTTATTAAATTTAATTTTGTTTTTATAAGTATAAAGGCCATTGAAGGCTTCAGCAACTGTTCACAGTTTTTACTTAACCTGCCAGTTGTGCAAATGTCCAGAGAATCAATCGGTTGACTATTGCATAATTCACAGCAACGTGCCTGTTATAAATGCTGATTTAAAGGTTACATGGTAGTGTAGATATGACCCTCCCTCGTCACCCATCACGGCAATTCGGGACATTCCAGAGGCTCGTGGAGAAATTTGGCGGATGTTTCCACTAACCAGCGAGTTTTCTCTGAGAACTCCTGTTTCCCCCACTATTGTATTCTGTCGCTGCTTCGTTCTGGGGTATTCCTACAGGCTCTCAGATAGAACATCTGCATCTAGGGATGTCATATCCCTGTGCCCTTGGTTTCACTTCCCACTCTGTATTTGTTCATCCATTCGCTGCTTCTCCAACAGACATTCTACGGGTTGTTCTCATGATCTGTTCACAGACGGCGATGCTGGCGGGTGCAGACGACGCACTCGCAGAAGTTGTGTTCCAATACGGCCGTAACGTTGGACTCGCCTTCCAGTTGGTGGATGACCTGCTGGACTTTGTCTCGTCTTCAGATGCGATGGGCAAGCCCACTGCGGCAGACCTCAAGCTGGGACTGGCCACAGCTCCTGTGCTTTTTGCTTGCGAAAAAGTGAGTTTTCTCTAATCACATTTGACTATTGAAATACAAATTAAAAGTAATGTCTACTGGAATAATTGACTCTGTTATTTACGAAAGAACTCTTGACATGAAAATTAATTTTACAAAGCTTTGACAAAATCAGGAGAAAAACTGAGTTATATATCGTGTGAGGACACACACCTTGTACAGAATGAAGAAGTCTATTGGTTGTTCTGCTCTGGTCATGTTAACATAGTTGTACTGGCCATTGAGATTTTCATAAATAATAATTGGACAATGTTATGCACCATTAGACTACGCTCCAATTGAAAGGTGTCATTATGATTTCCAAAATTATTTTTCAGATTTGAGACATTCTTACAACAAATATTTTAGTTCTATAAAGTCAGTATTTATAACAACAGGATATAGGACTAAAATACTTTTTGAAGGGTGTGGTGCAGGGAGGGTTGTGTGTGGGGTGAGGAGTGGTGCAGGGAGGGTTGTGTGTGGGGAGGGGAGT
>PNEQ01001571.1:0-29195 GCA_003012365.1 Medauroidea extradentata | reverse complement strand
GGAGGGTTGTGTGTGGGGAGGGGAGTGGTGTAGGGAGGGTTGTGTGTGGGGAAAGTAGTGGTGTAGGGAGGGTTGTGTGTGGGGAGGGGAGTGGTGTAGGGAGGGTTATATGATGGGAGGGGAGAGGTGCAGGGAGGATTGTGTGTGAGGAAATTAGTGGTGGAGGGGTGTGTGTGGGGAGAGGAGTGGTATAGGGAGGGTTGTGTGTGGGGAATGTCGAGGTGCGAGGAGGATTGTGTGTGGTGATGGGAGTTGTGCAGGGATGGTTGTGTATGGGGAAGGTAGCGGTGCAGGGTGGGTTGTGTGCGGGGAGGGGAGTAGTGCAGGGTGTGTTGTGTGTGGGGAAGGGTGTGTTGTGTGTGGGGAGGGGAGTAGTGCAAGGAGTGTTGTGTACGGGAAGGGGAATCATGCAGGGAGGGTTGCGTGTGAGAGGGGGAGTTGTGCGGGGAGGCTGCATGTTATAAGCAGAGTAGTGCAGGGATAGCTGCATGTGGGAAACGGATTCTTACTTGTGGGCAAGGGAAGGTTGGTGTTCTCTGCAGAGAGGAGAATGGGGGAGGGGGTTGAATAAGGAAAGGGGAGTGGCTCTGTAGACAGGAGAGTGGTGGAGGAGGGTTAAATGAGGAAAGGGGAGTGGGTCTGTAGAGAGGAGAGTTGAGGAGGAGGAGGAGGAGGAAGGAACGTGGTAAGGGGAGTGGTGGAGGAGCATTGTAGGCAGGGTGTGTTGTATGCATTGAGTAGAGCAGAAGTGTTTGTGGGGTGAAAGTTGTGTGTGGGATGGGTATTGATTGTGTCTCGTGTTTGGTGTTTGTGGCAGTGTGTGGGAAAGGAGTATTGTGTGCAGTGTGGGGTTATATAATTTTAATGATGGTATATATGTGTCAACAATATTATATTGGTATTAGATTTCTAACAATTAGCCTGCTAATTCCCATTACAACTATACATGTTCAAAACTCAATAAGCAACGCATCCATACACACTACTTATTAACTTGTCGACATGCAGAGTTCTAAGTTCAGAAGTTAGGTATTAGCAAAATATCTGTTCAACACTCATTTTAAATGTTTTATGGCAGGATGTTTATCCAAAGAATCACACCACACTCAGAGGTCATGACGTGTGACAAGGTGAATGGGTCGATTTTAGTCACGCACATTGTGTGTGTGAGGGGAGGGGAGAGGGATTGTGTAGGAACCTTTTGTGTTTGGGATGGTGTGTTGGTGTGTGAGGCAATGTTGTATAGGTGTGTGTCTAAAAGGCAGTATTGGGTGTGGGGCGGTGGTGGGCGTATGGACCAATGGTGTGTGGGTGTGTGTATGGGCATGTTTGGGGACTGTGGTGTGTGTGGGTGGTATGTTCACGAGGGGTTTACGTGAGAGGTATGTATGCATGTAGTCCATATGTGTAGTGTAATCCCAACATTCAGTAGCTAAGAGAACATGCATAGTAGACTGTTTTCAACTGCCCGTCAATGAGACAGAGCTGTCTTTAGCACAAGTGAAGAGTAAAACCCGAGCACAGAACCTCACCGGAATTTACACCATTACTTGCTCTTGTGCCAATGTATACACTGACCAAACTGGTGGAAAAATCCTAATTAGAATAATGGAACAAAATCAATGACTTTGTACAAGAAAATCCATGCTTAGCAACAGCACACTACTAAATAGCAATTACGCAAATGTTTAAGACAATGACCAACATGTTAACAACGAGATAAGGTACATCAGCAAACAAATTAGTGGACAAGATCTTCTGATGACCTGAAGATACAACTGTAATATTCTAATAATGCTTAGTGTTCTTGACTTTGAAGATATTTTCATTCAAAATGGAAACGTTTGCATTTTACTACGAAGAGTAGATGTTTAACTATGTTGGATATATTTAGACGAAACTCCTACAAATGCACGTCTCTCTGCTAAGACAAAAAATTTAACTGGAATATTACATTACTAATACGTTCAAAGTCTGAATAGAAATCAACCAGAAAAATTCAGTTACACAACTAGTTCTTCGTGAAGAAGACATAAGTTTCTGTAACTTCAAATTTAAATTGCAAGTTTGATGTTGGGGAAAAATTGGTAACAATTGTTTTATAACCTTCGGTCACCACCCATGCATGTGTGTGTGCACATGTGTGTGTGTCTGCGTGTGCATGTCTGTGTGTGTGTCTGTCTCTCTCTGTCTGTGTCTGTCTGTCTGTGTCTCTGTGTGTGTGTCTGTGTGTGTGTTTGTCTGTGTGTCTGTGTGTCTATGTCTCTGTGTGTGTGTATGTATGTGTGTGTGTGTATGTGTGTCTGTGTGTGTGTCTGTGTGTGTATGTATGTATGTGTCTGTGTGTGCATGTGTGTGCACGTGCGTGCATGCGTGTGTGTGTAGATACACAAATTGTTCACAGTATATGCATATAGATAAACACACATGTGTGTTGTTAAGAAAGTATGTAATGCACTTTTTTAATCGTCCATCAACAAGGGATCCCATTCTTCAGCCTGCCAAAAAAAAAAAAAAAAAAAAAAAAACCAACACCAAATGTCGCTTTTTTTTACTACTGTAAAAATGTTCTTTCAGGAACATGCGTTCATAAAAAACTTGACTCTACTTACACGTGAATTTGTCAGCACATGTCCTAACATGGACAGAGACTTTGTTAATTACATTTTTATCATTGTCGATACCTTCCAACAGAAGAACTGAACTGTTCATATAACTCAGGTGCGTGCAATGTTGTCTCAGTAGCCAAGATCTTGGAAATTAAAACAAAACCTTTTTCCAAACTTTCATTAATAAGTGGGTGAAATGGAAATAAAAATGTCCACTAAGAAAAGAATAGATGAAATGAAACAATGTGTTAAAACTACATCCCAAACTACTTAATCGTAAACTCAATAACATGCTGCAAATGTGTAGGACAAAATACATTTCTTTCTTCAGGATGCTTGTTCTTAAAATGGCAAAGCATTGTTATTTCAGTTCTTCTATTAGAAGGTATTTTCAACAATAATAATGTAGGTATTTGACAAAGTCTCTGCCATTGTTAGGGATTGTACTGACCAAGTCACATGTGAATAGAGTGAAATTTATTTTTTTTCTTTTGATGAACACATATTCACAGTAGTTACAAAAATAAGCTCATGTTTGGTGATTTTTTTTGTGTTGATTAGTGAACTAGGCCTACATAAGGTGATGACTGAATGACGTTAGGAAATGTAAATTGGTAAAAGTATTTCCTAAATATCCATCTGCAAATTTAAATTATACAAAAACCTACATCTCTTCTCCAAGCATTACATTGGAGTAATGCAACTATACATATTGCATATGCAAAGTAATGTTTCATTTAATAGGTTTTTTTTCCCTCCACAGCAAAGGAGCGTGCACTTCCAAAGTTTGGACTTGCAAACACCAACAGAGCTAAATAATTCCTCTCTGTAATATAATGTAAGAGTTATCATTTTTAATGGAAAATTTCATCTTGAGAATCAAATTTTCTCAGAAGAGAAAATTTAGCTGATTTTATAGTTTTCGTCACTGTACCTTCCCTTCTTGCAGTGCTGCATCAATTGGTATGATCTTTGTACGACTCGTGGCTTCTATGGTGAGCAAGTTCTTCAGTGGACAAATGTACTCTGTGTCCTTTACCTCATTTATACACATGCAAAATATTTCAATGACTCTAATGGGGAAATTGCAACAGATGAAGTGTTACGCAGCTCTTTTATTTTGCAAATTGAAATTCAGTTTAATTCTCACGGGATAAATCAAAGTTGACATGGATATGCTAGAATTATTTAAATAATGAAATGTTAAAAAACAGGATTTGAGCCAAACCATGATTTTTGGGAGATCACCAATGATTTTGAATCTAAAATTAGATGCCAAGGTAGCATATTCAAAATTAAAGTGTTACCTTTTACTGGTTTTTCATACAGAGAAAATAAAATCTCCACTCTTCTGACACAAACAGCAAATGTTCCAGTTGAATTAAATAAGGTGTATCCATAGTGTTTGTATGCACGTCACAGTGATTATGTCTGAAACAAAAGAAAGAAAAAATTATTTGAAATTAAAATGTTTTTCACACAATACAACTAGACTTTTTAAGCCAACATTATTCTTTATCTTCAACTATCAAATTTAGTATGAAATATGTATAGTATGTTTGAAAAAATGCTAACTTTATTGCTTACAGAGGGAAGTAACCAATTAGCAATGAACAGAGTAGTAATATTTGATATATGAAATCATACATTATTAGCCAAATTATAAAATCTTGAAAAATAGCTTCCTATATGCATGTTTCCTGATCATTCATCAGAGCATAACGAACACAGGTGCATCTTGTTTTTATTACTGTTTGTAATAGGGGGCCGTGGTGGCCGAGAAGTCAGACCTCTCGCCTCCCACCAAGGCAATCCGGGTTCGATTCCCAGCGGGGTTGGTCTGAATTTTCGCATATGGGAATCGTGCCAGACGATGCCGCTGATCGGCGGGTTTTCTCGGGGATCTCCAGTTTCCCCCGCCCTTTCATTCCGGTGCTGCTCCATACTCGCATCTTGTCACCCCCCCCCCCCATCAGCGTTAAAGACCTTGATGTTGAACACTGACCAAAATATCTTCCTCACTCACTGTTTGTAATAACTTTGGTGAAATAATTCAGATGTGACAGTTTCCAGAACCATGTATGTTGTTTGCAGTACCCTGAGCTGAACCCTATGATCATGAGGCGGTTCCAAGAGCCGGGAGACGTCGAGCGAGCCTTCGAGCTTGTCCACAAGTCTCAGGGCCTCGAGCAGACCAGATTCCTCGCACGAAACCACTGCATAGAGGCAGTGCGGCACGCCAACTCCATTGTCGAGTCTCCATACCAGAAAGGACTGCACGTCATCACGGACCTCGTGCTCAACCGCATGAAATAGCACTTGTTCACGCCACAGTATAGATACACGTATATGAATAAATTTTGTGTGTATGCTCGCATGTTTCTGTTAGCAGGAACGTTCTACCCCAGTTGACAGTAATTTTTTTACTGAGGAACGTCATTCTGAATGCAAATGGTATTAACAGCATAGCAACCTCACTTTGGTAACCGTAACTGATGTGACAGAAATTTCTGTTGTGGATATTTCACAGTATTACAGAATTTTCACCAACAGGAATGTTAAGTACTGAGCAGTTGAAGTGAAATCAATGTCGTCCTACAAAAGGAGTATACGTGTTTCTGGGGCTGGACCTATGATTGTATGCGTCAGTGAATTGCTGTGTCCTGAAAATGCTCAAAAATCACTCAATCATCCACTGTATTTTAATTTTCATCTCATATAATTTAGTGGCATTAAAAGAAAACCAACCACTGAGTTGTACTCCAATGTCATTGTGATGCACAGGTCTGGAAACATTCAGTTTATTTAAAATCTTCATGAAAACTCGTTCTTTCCCCATCATTAATTTCGTTATGTGTATTAGAATACAAGTATGCTAACCTGAAGATTGAGGTAAATATTTCCTTTCATACATCTACAGTGTGCACAGATAGGCAGCGCACACAAGATAGTGGAAAATTATAGAATTGTTAACAATATCGTTTGGATAGGACTGTTTGGAAGATGAAATTCACGTAGCATACTCAAATAATAGCAGTAAATCACACCTCTCATGTTAGAAACACTGTAGTGAAGAAGCAAGTAATTATGATGGGGTCTCTTTACATTGTGACCACGAGACAGATGTTGACGGGGAAAGACAGTTAAGGCAGAGCATCTTCCTTGTAAATATTGTGTAGTAAATTTATTATTCTAATTATAAATCCTGTAATTTCTTCATGCAGTATTTTAGGGGTTGTGTTTCTATGCGATGCCTTCTCTGTGATTCTCCCCAATACTGTTGTGGCAACTGAGCAACGGTGCGGGAGATTAGACGTGTTTTAGTGCTGGGCATTCAGAATATAACTGAGTTGTAAATATTACAAATATACCAGTGTTACCATGCTTTCTTGTTGGAAAAAGTGCCTTACAATTACAGCTCAATAATGTGTATGCAGCTATTGAACTTTTCTAAAATTACAGATCTTTACCACTACTGGATATATGCTTCCACCCTTGCATAGCAAAGTTTAGGTAACAATTTACATTTAATCACTTCTCAGAATGTCTGTTATGAAAGTAACATGGATAATTAGCTACTTACAGACAAATGAATATTTGTTTTGAGCCAAAGAGTGCATCTGTTATTAAAGAACATTGGTAATACTGTATTTTACAAGGCAGTTGAGTTCAACGAGAATGTTACTACATTCTGTGACTGATGTTTTTAAGATTCAAGATTGTGCAAAAATACTGACTTTTTGCATTGTATATACATACTATAACTATGCACAATGTCCACATTTGCAGTGCTACATTTTATACATGTTAAATTAAAAAAAAAATTATGATACCTAGTTTTAAGTAGTATGTTACAAGAGAAAAACATACAACTGCAATTTTAGCATAAATAATAGTTTTACCAAAAATTTGGGAAAACTGTTTTGTGTTAAGTTCTATCAATTACTCATTTTATTTGTTACATATTTAAATTTTTTTTTAAGATATTGTATAAATTAATTGGTTTTAACATTAACATGTATTATTTGTATCTTACGAACGATTTTGTACAAAATTTACCGTGACTTATCTTGGCTATGCATATTTGTATTAGCTTTACCATCAATCAAGATGAGAGAGCTATTAAATGTTTGTACATCAATATGCATTGGTTCGCAGAGTTGTTCAATAACACACTCTAGCAGTACAAATTACGAGTATTTTATCGTAATAACACTGTAATTTTTTTGTAAGTAAAGATATGTTAAAGAACAAATGGAGCACCTCAATGCAATTATATGTTCCAGTGACTGTGTAACAGTAAGTGCACGTGGTATAATGTTAATTCTGCTAAATGTGACAGTGTTTGCAATTTTTTATATATTTATATTTATGATCAACCAAAACAATTAATTAATTAATTTGTATGGTAGCTGCATATAATTTTTTAAAAGTATCATTTATCATGTACTGTATATATAAACCAGATACTATAGCTCTCATAGATACATAATTAATAATGATGTATATATTGTAAAGAATTTATTTTTATTAAATGTACAGTATACATATATTGTTAATAGGTGCTACCTGTTTGATAATAGATAGGCAATACGCTATGCCAATGTTTACTCTATTCAAGTTGTGACTATGGAATGGAATGTGTTCTGTAATCAAAATATAAACTATGGAAAAGTGGTTACTTTCTAGGGACATCATAAATGGCACTGTTTTTGTATAAAGCAAATGTACTTATTTTTTAAAGAGACATATTTATACCTTACTTTCACCAAGAGTATTAATGACACTTTAAAATATCCTTTACTCAAGTAATTCGTTTAAATAGACGAGTACATATTACTTTTATTTCTTTGTAGAGGATTGTAATGAAAGAGTTATTCAATTTTGTTAACATGAAAATATTTTTTTTATTAAAATTTATTTTAACAGGTGTTATAAAACAACATGCCTTATTATTTGGACATTTTTTGGGTACAAACATCTCTTGCTGCATTTTTTGAAAATAAATTGTGATTATTTTAAGAGCATGATTTGGTGTAAACAAATAAAATGACAGCAAATAAGTCCAAGTAACAGTTAAATGTCTGTTTTTGTGTTTTCACCCTATTGTCTTACACGAGTTCATACTCGGTACCATACGTCTTGCAATAATTATGAGTTTGGAGTTCTGGTAAAATATTCAAGATGAGCCAAACTGATTTGGAAGAAAGCAAGTTACGTAACTACTGCAATTTTTTATACTAGCTACAGAAGGTGAAGCAAGTTTTCAAAGCAATTCCACACATGACTGTTTCATTGCATCACGCAGGTGAACATTACGACATTCTGCCAATGAGTAGCGAGAACAGGAAGTCTTAAGGTCATGACAAGTATAGTTATTTTTACACTGGAGCAAAAAAATTCTCAACTTTTTATATATACAAAACATATCTTTAAAAAATTCAAAATACTAAGAGCAATCATACACAGCACTATTTATTCTATGTACGAGTTTTGTAAAATAACGCACCATTTGTTCGCAAAAAAAATTATACTACTTGATTTTGACTTATTTTATAGCAAAATTAATGATATTTTTGGTGTTAAAATGTGAAAAACTATGGAGTTAATTGCTATCAAAACAATTAGGAACATATTATGGTTTATTTGAGACAAAACAATGTACAGATTATTCTATATGAATATCATGATGCTATAAAAAAATAATTTCAAAATCACTTTATAACTACCAGATGTTGCCTTAAGGTTATAGTTACTATACAAGGTTGCTGAAATGACAAACCAAGATATTTTCTCTAAACTGAGGAAACACTGAGTTTGAGTGTGTACGTGCACACACAAGTGAGCACATGTTAAAATTTGCGAACAAAACTTAAAGATGTGAAGTTAAAATGTTTAGCACACAGTCAAAATTACTTGAAGCACTCAATGCTGAAATACTTTATAGCCATAAACATAACATTCACTCTAGAACACAATATTAATAGTCCTCGAAGTTTCCAACTTGTACTAATACAAAAACCTGAATTCTTGCTGGCTACAGATCCTAAGAACAGAAATTCTGCACTATTCATTGTTCTTTGGAAAATGTATATTTCCCATGTTCTCGAAGAGTCTGTGTATTTTAATCTGACTTCAAATTTTGGTTTATCCGTTATGAAACACAATTTGTGTTTAAAATTATGTTAACAAAAAAAATGCATAGCCTTAGAATTAGATAAAAAATTATAGAGTACGCCATGTAACATAATATTACAGTCACATGACTCCCATTCCCTCCCACAAGTTGCTAAGTGACCTTGACTACTAATGCACAACTTACTACGCCTACAAGCTACATGTAAAACTTTGATTGTCAATATACGTATATGCAGAGGTGTCACACATCGTAAGAAACACTGCAAACTATGTTTATTATTAAAAACAAATAAAAAACCCACATTTATAACATTTTTTATACTCTCATTGTTTTAAAATGCTCATAAGATAAACATTTATTTCAACTTAATTGCAATGACCATGGAGGTTAATGTAATAGCATCACCACGGTGTCATCAAAATACAAAGACAATGTTACCAACTTTTCTGACCAAAAGTTTCTGCGACTCATTACAAAATGATGATACGGATAAGCCAGTTTACTTTACTCCAAAGAAATGAAGTTGGCTAACATGTTCAATACAACTATACAGATTCCTAAGGCAACAATCTGCTGCAAAGTCTGAGGGCATGTACCTGTAAGCATCTAAAGTTTTTCACTTATTTTTCGATCAATTCTTTTTGTTTTGTTTGTCTTTTATAAGCTGCTGGCAATGGAGGAAATTAATAATATTTCCATTAAATCATGAAATTTATAGTATTATGTATGGGGTGACACTTCATTTTTGAGCATGTGTTAGTTATTTTCTAATGCTCTGTAGTTTATAGCTCCTATATTTCAAGTTCAGTTGAACTGATCCTAAATATGTGTTGGCCAGCAGAATTTATGACCACATGCACACTGGGAGAAAAGGGGAAAAAGAGGGGGGGAAGGATTGTGGGACAGTTTCAAGTTTCAGGTACAGAAAATCCTTGCTGAACATTGTCTCACTTTAAATCATTTTGTTCTCATTCATACTGATAATGTAATTCACTTAAAGGCTTGTTCCCGAGTTTTTTTCAGACTGGTGCCAATAACTCAAATATTTTTTAACCAAAAGTTTTGCAAAAAATTTGAGTCAATGTGCAATCACACGATTCACAATACTGTGGATGCATTTTTTTAAAATGATGTACCATTCTGCAGCAAAAAAATAATTTCCTTCATTTTTGCTTATATTCACGACGAAAAACGTGGTATTTTGGGTAATGAAATCTGAAAAACAGTTAAGTATAATTCTACAAAAAATTCAGCTACAAATTATAACATATACGTGTCAAAACTGTGCAGCGAAATTTTGATATGAGTATTAGGTAGCAATAAAAAAATATTTTCGAAATCACTGCAAAACTTGGTAACAAGGCCTTAACGTTGGCCACTATTTGTTTGTCATTTGAAACTTGATATCTCTGTTCAGTTTCATCATGTTTCACCTTATCGTGTGCCATCTGTGTTATACAAACTCGTTCTATCTTACCTACAGTCATCTCTCGGTTTAACGACTCTCAAGGAACTGAAAAAAATTGTCCTTAATTTGAAGGAGTTTTTAAACTGAATGATAAAATTATGTTGGGACTGCAGATGGGACCAAAAAATACAGTTGTTAAAGTGAAAGAATCATTAAACTGGAAGACCTTAAACTGAGAGATCACTGTACTTTCACCAATGTTGATTCCCTGAAAATTGATTCTCACTATAAAAGTACGTTCGTTATTTGTCATTACTCTGGTTGTACAGCACCAACTTTTACAAATATTCCACACAGAGAACTACTAAACAATACTGTAGTACCTAGATCTGAAGACACCAGAGATCTAACGTCATTCTCAGAAATTGCTGAGAACAAGGACGGAGAGAAGACTGACCGAGTGGTTCGACATCACCAATGGAATAAAGCAAGGAAGTGCCTTATCACGACTGCTGTTCATGATTGTTACAGAAAGGATCATGGATAAATTGGAAGAAATATGGACACAACAGAAAATGAAGGCTATGGTGTTTGCAAATGAATTAATGGTATGGGGCAAAACTGAGTATGAAATACAGATTCAGCTGGATGTGTAAGTGTGAAAGTGCATACTGAAGTTCAGTGCCAAGAAGAGTGAAGTGATGGTTGCCATGAGACATGGTAACAGACCAAAGAAGAAAGTAAAAGTTAATGGAGTAGAATTGAACCAGGTCGACGTAAAGTTTGACTAAGCAGATTTGGTTAATAAAAATAAACTTAGAACATAATTATATATATACATGTTATTAAAAGATTATACACCTTACAAATAAAATAATGCCCCAGAGATATAAATAACTTTTCCTGCAGAACGTAATTCCCGGTAAAACACGGCCCCCCAAACTTTGACTGAACATTAATAATTTTATTTCTGTAGTTACAAAACTGAATTTAAATATAAAATTACAAGAATGCATTATATTTATTCACTCCGTACAAAGGTT
Organism: Medauroidea extradentata; assembly: GCA_003012365.1. Taxonomy (NCBI): domain Eukaryota; kingdom Metazoa; phylum Arthropoda; class Insecta; order Phasmatodea; family Phasmatidae; genus Medauroidea; species Medauroidea extradentata. Next base: position 17,996 of record PNEQ01001571.1, on the reverse strand, counting down.
ACATTATAAGTTTAGGAAATACTGCTGGCCAATCTGAAATTTCATAATTTATCATTCTTCAAAATTTAAAATAATTAAGCAATTGTTAAGTACTAGTAGTAATGGTCAGTCACAAAAAAATGAATACTGCTTATCATATTGTACATTTTTAATTAAAACATAAGCAATATACATACATGGAAACCCCACTAGAAGACAACAGTTTGTTTCAAGCAACATTTCTGCAATTACATTTTTCTTTCTGGCATCAGAAGATATAGTTAATGAAGAAAGGTTACTTGAACTAATTCCCAATACAATAGTCTCGTGGTCCTGTTCTGGAGATAATTTTGCTGTGTACTAATACTTATACTCACAAAAGTATTTAGTGGTACCCATCACCAAACAAGTAGTTTTTCCAAAACGTGTACGATTAATGTTTTATCTACGATGGTGGCTGGTGGACTGGGAATGTTACAGGCAACATATTCTTTCATCCTAAAGGCCCAAGCACTGATTTCAAACTTACAAAGGAATTGAATGGGTGTATCGCGTGCATATTTTTTTAAGAACATATAACATTAGCAACAAACTAAGTGAAATGTTATCAGTGATGTTCAATGAGAAAATGGTACATATTACAAGGTAACATCACTGCAAAAACATGAATTGTGTAAATGTTACTAAAAGTGCGCTAACAGTGACTAGATTAGAATGAAAATTAAATAATTGTAGAAAAAACGACAAAAATTATACACAGCAGTAAAATTTAATTTATTGAAATCCCAGAACGAACTAACTTGTGCAGTGTACATAACTGCTATGAATTAAATAGACTGTTTCTAAAGGTTTTAAGTTAAATCAAAGTATGAATAAAACTTACATTGTCAAACTATTCAACTAAAGCAAAGGTAGCCTAATTCAAATTTTAATAATTTCGTTATACTTAAATCACATTCAGAACAAAATCAGAATTTTATAATGCAAAAAAAAAAATAAACGGTTTTAGTATTTTTAAAGGTTTGTGTATTTGACAGGGTTGAAAATAACAGAATAAGAAAACTTGTGTTCTAAATGCAGTAACCAAGAGTATATTTCCTAAAAAGACTCAAATTTTTATTTTGTCCCCCCTCCCCAATTTTCTTTTATTTTTCTGTAAAAAACATCTCGGAGACATTTTTTTTCTAGGAAGGGAGTCTTCTAACCAGGTAACAGATGCTGCTTATTGTTCTACATGTAGTTTGCTAATCACACGAAATGTCAGTTCTTAAGGCCATTGTCTTCCATTTATTTCAAACAATTGCAAATAACTCAAATATTTTTAACCAAATGCTTTGAAAAAAAATTGAGACTGTGTACAGTCATACGATACACAATTTTGGCAGTGTGTTTTTTTAATAATGTACAGTTTGCTACCAAAAAATTACTTTGTTTCATTTTGACTTATTTTGACAACAAAATATGTGAGATTTCAGGGGCAAAAATCTAAAAATCCATTCGGTGTATTGTAGCAGAAAAATTCACATACAAACTATGATATATAAGTGTTAAAACTGTAAGAATGGATTTCTGATGTAGGGTATTAATTTGCGTTTAACATATTTTCGAAAGCACTGCAAAAACTAAAAAAGCAGGATGTGGTATAAAGTGAGTTATAACAGTCACTGGAATGCTGAAATCAGACGACTGTCATCTTAAAAAAATTAAAATATTTTTTAAGATATTAATAAAGAATGTATAAGTTAACCAATTAAATAAATAGACAGAAGGTTAAGGTCCTCACAGGTTGGTACTTCTTGATAGTTACACACACATAAATGGTCAAACACATTGTTGCGCAGGTGTGCGACGTTTCGCTGGCTAGGCCAGCTTCATCAGGTGGCAAGTTAAGGCACAATAATGTATTCACCCTTTTTTATAATATGTGTAACTATCGAATAGAACCAGTCTGCGAGTATCTCAACCTTCCGTCTATTTCATTGGTTAACCTAAAGATTAAAGCCTTCTTCACATACATTGAATGTAAAAGTAACTCATACTGCACAATGAAATCATGAGTAAACAAGAGTACTGTGAGAAAACTCACCCACCATTTCATCACCTGCTATATGATCATATTCAAGAAGCCATGACAGACTCTGCAAGTAATTAAACCCTAATTGCTTCATCCAGCAAGCAAGCAATCAGCGAGAAGCTGTAGCGAACTGCTGAGAAGACACCTGGCTTTACAAATCACATCCTGAAACTGTTAAGGCAAACTTAGCATACTTTACTTGTTAACGGCAAGTCAGTGCCGCAAATTCATACAGGCTATCCTGAGAACCGACATATCCTCCAAGTAAACAAACTTTAAAATTTAAAACTAAACAATGAATAACTTTTGCTTGCACTGTAGGTACATGAAAACTGATGAATATATTGTTTTGTATGCAAAATCTTGCCGTGTCACTGAAAACGCACAATAAAACTAGACATGAGAAAGCACAAAAAAAAGTAAAAGCCAGCATTACCTATTGTTAATAGATATGTTACATATACGTATAAAGATGGGAAAAAATATATGTAATCACTATAGCCAGAAAGACAAAAGTAGAATAATGAACAGACAAGCAGCGAAAAGACAATGTGTGAAATTGGCAATGAAATTTAACGAAGACAACATGAATGAACAGTAACTAGAATAGATGTATACAATGAAAATAACATATACACTACGAAAGTACGGTAGTAGACTTGACTACAAACAGAGAGGCCCACATTTTGGGAACTGGTGTCCGCTCCATCTTCAGGCACATTTACTGTCTGAAGATATTGTTTTTGGAACAACTATGCAACATTTGTACGCAATAGCATATGTTCATAAAAGTGATTTAAGTTATTGTAATAATCTTAACTTATTTTCTCAAGTGACAAATTTCTGAAAAACAGTTAACCAAAGAATATTGTGGGATAATGTACGCAAAGTTCATTACAAAAAAATAGGCCCTCTTCTTTCTATAAAAAAAAGTTCATGTCATAATAATAATAATAATAATAATAAGCTATCCTACTACATAAAGCTAATACACTATCTGTTTTAATTATCTGCCTGTCAAACAATTACTTATATACTTTTCTTTACACACAGTTTTCTTCAAAATGTCCCAAAAACAGGCTGAAGAATCACCAGCACAACTATTAAAATAATTATATTTTTTATGCCTTTTGTTTTACGCAATAGCAGTACATCCCCTCTGTAAAACTACTGTCGCCACAATCTAACTGAATTTTAACCACTTGTCCTACTATACGTAGTTCACAATAAATTAAGCACTTTTGAAGAACTTAAAAATCTATTTTATTGTGATATCAGGTGTTATGAGTACCGTACAATCTACACACTTTGAGATTTACTTAGAGTGATTTGTTTATATTAAAAAGTCATAGGATTGTAAAAATTATCAGGAAGGAAGAAACCAGGCTTACAAAAAAAAGCTAACTTTATAGTGATCCACCTATAAAGCCGTTTGAAATTTAAATTCTGTCTATTTATGTATGTCAGTCACGTTTAGCACCAGATCTTTGGACTCTCATTATGATCCCAGGTGGTGACGTTAAGCTTTGAAAAACTGTTTGCAAGACAATTTATCACTACTGAAAATTTTTGAAGGTGGGAATGATTTCACCCCCAATGCCCTACTTGACCTCCTGCAAAGGCAGAAAAAAATTAAAAAAAAAAGAGTTAAGTTGAATTATAAGGTCCAAACATGAAAAGAGCTTTAGACTTCAGGTGTATCACATTTAGGCAAGTTATTTCTCTTGAACTGAACATCTTCTGAGTTTTACTTTCATTGAGCACAAAACCATTTCCTCTAAACCACGTATCAGCTTCAAGTACGGTATTCTCAACAGTTAGGAACCAAAGAGTATCCAAACTATCCCATAGGCCGGCAGGATCACCTAACACCATCCAATCAAGACACTGCACGACCCAGTTATGACCTACAATTTTACTGTTTTTCCTGGACACCAAAACATCTTAAAAGGGAATGTTCCCATTGTTTTCAGTCTCAAATGTAATCAGTATTGATGTTCTGTGAGAAATTACTTTAGAAAAGAAGCAAATTTAATAAATTTTTACAGTCTATATTGCCAGATGATAAATGAGTTAAGTGTGAGAACTAGTTAGGTCGTACTAGGCAATTTAACAGTCGCAGCAAAAAGTTCAGGCAAATTTTCACAGAGAGCAGCACTATCGTAGCTTTTATGGTGCTGTCAATGAGGATTACGTCTGCCACAGTGTCTGGCCTGGCAGAGCTGACAATGCTGGCACACTTGTAAAAGGTCTATGGGAAGGGTGTGGGGGCAGAGGGCTACGAAAAAGTTATAGACCCATCCTTTTGTCGGCTGAGACCCAAGGCTGTGAACCATGCACCTGTTTTCAATATGCTGGCCTCTGAGAGGCCGTGGCCTAGGGAGGAGAGGGGAGATATGGGATCGTGTTTCACTCTTCGGGAAGGATTTTCATTGTTTATTACGCTCTTCGTGCTGTGATATATTAGATAATATTAGGTAATTATCCCAGTATTTATAAACAGCAGAATGTAAATTTTCAAGAATGTGTGGTCACTTGTAAAATTTTATTTCTATTTATGATTGTATCCTGAATTACGATCTAATTAAGTCATGGCCACAGACAGTTGTTTTGGTTTACACTACCTGAACGTTTTATTATAGCAGGCCAGAAATTTTATACCATAAAGTTTGAGCAATTTGCTCCAATAAAGAATCTCCTACGAATTTTCAGAAAAGTTTACGAAAATGTTCTACTGAACTAATGAGAACAAAAAAACTTACAGTACCTAACTGTTGATCCATCAGTCACACTTATTCAGGATTAAAATTGATATACGTATATTGAAAAATCAGTATACCATTAGTCAACATTATCGGTATTACAAGTGAATATACAGTAAAAACTGCTACTAATTAAAAATGAATATGTATTATGGCAGGAAAAGATTATTTATCATTCTCATTTCTGTCTACTACCTTGATATTGACTGAATGGAAAATACCTCTCCTGAACTGAAATTCTGTATATGCCAGTGGTGAGAGTGGCACAGCAGTAGGCTGCAGTTTTCGTCATATTTGATTACATGTCTTTATTAGGTTATGCGCTTTGTGATGATAGAAACAATAACAGCTGTTGGTAGCGCCAGAGATAAAAAAATTAATTTTTCTCTAAATTGATTACCTTCGCTCTCCCCCTCCTTTCCCTGTCAATGCCTGTCTTTTTCACGTACATGCGCACACGCACAGCATTATATTTAATTTAGTGTTAAAGTAGTTACAATAGATGTGTAGTTTTAATAACTTAAATATTACAAAAAAAGTGGCCTATCTTACCCACGATATAAGAAGTCGACAATACACTGAAAGTTAAAAAACGTAAAAAGATTCCCAACTCTAATTATGTAAACAACATTTATCCACATCTCCATGTATAAAAGAGAACACGAACTGAATGACTGACATATCAAACAGCAGCCCAAACCGCTGGACCTAGAAATGTGAAATTTGTTGCGTAGGTTCCCTTTAGGTCTTAAGCAAGCACTAAGAAGGGATTTTTCGAAATTTGTCCCGTAAGGTGTTGAAAAGGGGTCAAAGGCCTCTCGTAGTGATTTTTACTCAATGGGTCAATCATAAAAAAGCATATTTTCCAATTCAAAGGTTTTTTTTTCTCCAGAATTCCACCTTTAAAGGGGTGAAAAGACCTGAAATATGTTTTCGGTTAATTATCATATCTGTCGAACCTTTTGGGATACATAGTTGATTTTTACTTCAAAATTATGCTGATGTGAATAACAAAACAGTAGTTTTTAAATTTTTCGAAATTCGACACCCAAAGAGTAAACAGAGGGTAAATGTGTTTACTTCAATTAGATATGTGTACAAATATACAACAGGACTTCAAGACGTTCCGAAAGCCTTTTATTAAGACGGTTTAAAGACATGAAATGTGCTTTTAATTATTCTTCCATAACTACCAAACCAGTCAAGATTTCGCAATAATGTTTACTTCAGAATGACGTTTACGTAATGGCAGAAAATATATTTCAGGATATTTTCCGAATTCGACTCCATAAATGTGAAAAAAGGTCAAATATGTTTTTTATTCATGGTCGATATATATTGATCTAAATTTTTAGAAATTGACACAATTCTTGCTTACGATTAATGCTTACTTAAATACTTGAAATGTAGTGTATTGATTTTCAAAATTTTACACCCATGGAGGTGAAAATTTACGGGAAGAAGGGTGTTTTCAATTAATTGTCTAATTGTTTTAAAATCAATGGGCTACTGTCACAGTTTCCACAAATGAGACGTCCATACAATTTCGAAATTTGAATCCTACGGGGGTGAAAACACATGGAATGTGTTTTACAAAATCATCGAGTGCTATCAAATCCGTTGAGGTATAGAGTTGTTTTTTGGTTTTATGATGATGCATACATAAATGCCCGTAAAATTTCAGTAATTTTCAAAATCCAAACTCTTAGGTTTGTGAAGGAACGGAAAAAAATTTTTATTGAATCGTTGATTATGCTTCGACTCCAATTGGTTATCTACGTGATTTTCACCTCAATGGGATACTTATACAAATGTTTAACCTGTGATGGTAAGATTTTGCGAAATTTGATCTCTGAAGAGATGAAAAGACGTAAGATTTGTTTTCATTTACCCCAATATATCTACCTAACCTATTGAGATATGTTTTGCTTCAGAATGATGCTTACATAAATGCGAAAAATAATTATCTCAGCTCTTATACTGAGAAAATAACTATCAAATACCCTAGGGGGGAGGAGGTTAAATCAGTCTTAGTAAACCTTTCTTCAAAGCAGACGATCCAAAAAAGCAAGTACAGCAATAGAGAAGTATTTTATAGGGACGTTTAACATTCTGCAACTATATCAGTATATGTGGGTACATAACCTCTATGCGCCCAGTAACTGAATATTTAATTTTTTTTAATGAACTTTCGAAGGTACGTATATTGAAGGCACAATCATCAATGGCCGTGCTCGAGATAAATAAGTCATCATATCACGTATACTACTACTTATACCAGCCGAATACTCTCTTATATTCGTCTATTTTTCTATGACTATAAATATGGCTCGGAACAGTAATTTAAAGTGGCAGGGATAGACTTATGATCGTTTTTAGCTATAGCTACTTAGCCTGCTGCAGAGTAAGCTCAACCTGCAGCTTGGTTATCCGAACACATAATGGCCGAGCTACTAATCTGGCGTACAAAGAGGTCCTTCAATTGAATAAATATACGCTATTACAAGTAATCCCACAAAGGTTTCTACCAATTTGGGGGAGGTGGGTGGCAAAACTGAGATATAGAAGCGCAACGGGACATCAAGAAAATTTTGTGGGAAATTTTCCTTTTCAAAATTTTTCTAAAACGCACATCAATTACCTTTAACATAATTTTGTCCCATTTTCAACTTTTCAAAACTTTGTTTCAGAAATATTATTGTAAATTTCGCAAATAAAGTTGCGTGAACCAGCTAGTCTACAATAAAGAACGAAAATAATTCACAACATCATTTTGTGCAAAAATCACTTCAATATTATTTTATATCCATGAACCAGATTACAACTTGAAAAAAGAGGGATAAGTAGTCTATTAAAATATCCTAAAGTAGGGAATATGATAAAATGAGGCTACTTTACATGACCCATTTAATTTTAATTTATGAAAAACTCTTAGGTATCCTTCCCTCTGAATTATTACTCATCATGAAAACTAAGCACTATGAAATCCTCAACAACATAAGAAGCTATTTACAAAAAAAATTATTATGGTACAAAGTAACCCTAAATTTTGGTAAACAAATTCCTCATACGGTACCGCAAAGAATATTTGGAAATTCACGTTGAGCTAAGAATTGTATACATTTATATTATGAGAGACAATGAGGAAGTGATCACTCCTGTTGGAGGTGAGTGCTCAAATCTCTCAGCCACTGCAGTCCTGAAAGTCACAATGTTACAAAAATATTCTTGGCAAAAATAGCTAAATAAAAAAAATTACAATTGTCTCAATGTGGGTGTGTAAACTTACAACGAACACTAAATAGACTATCTAGGATCATGTTAAGACTTCGCAGAAGTAACATAAACCGAGATAACTTGTCCAATAAATGTTGCTACAGTTGGATCACACTTTCATGTTCGGCTCAGCACCTCCAGGTTCAGACATTCAGAAAATAAATGTTCACTATTGAATCACGATTGCGCAGTGTTTACGAATTGATCATATTGAATGGTAGTCCGTCAGCATGCATGCTGTACCGCACGCCTTATCTTTGTTACCTGGTCATCCAGCAAATTGTACGGTGTTCCTAAATTCTTTTTAGATGAATTATCATTAGTATTTTTCTGGCACATTCAAAAATTTTCCAAAAGGGAAAGTTGAAATCCTCGAATTGATAAACATAACTTTTTTTTCATAACTTACTTAATTTACTAGGTAAAACTTTGTTTCCATGAAACTATGACTAACATATGCATATCCGAGATAATATATAATGCATGTCTCTGTTTTCCATTAATGCTATAACATAGCTTTTATTTAATTGACAAACTTCTGATTGTATGTTGTATAAAAATAGATGGCGATCATCTGAAGTGAATGCTCCAGTATATAATTGTTATGATGGAACTTGCTTTGTATGTAAAGTGTTCCTCTGATAGTTTTTGAAATTAAGTGGGGAGCATAAAAATACATGAGTATATTTTATTTTAGTCGTCACGTATTTAAAACAAAGAGAAAAAATATAACTACTACTCTCAACTTGGAATTCCACAACCAAATTAAATTTTAAATTAGTCTTAAAATTTGTTCTGAAAAATTCTTAACATGATTAAAACAGCATATTAGTTTCATACTTTAGTTACAATAATTGCGCGCCCAAAAAATTCTGATTACGTTTTTTTTATTAAGAAAACTGTGAGTTAATACAAGAAACCGTATGATTTGATAATACTTATAAACTTATCTATGCAGTGATAAATAACTGGGAATAAAGTAATGAGCAATTTGACATACAGTAAACTTTAATTAAGCATTTTATAACTTTTTTTCATAATCATTGTCTTGAAACGTAAGATAATTCTAAAGGATGCCTTATTAAGAGAAATATGATTTATGCATATTTTCCTTTTATGAATAAATAAGTATGCTAAAAATATATTCTAATGATGAATTTTAAAGCATATATAGTGCTGCTGAGTAATTAGAATCTGAAGACGTATCAGTTTCGTGCAAGGACGATACGGGTCTGACAAAAATTAAACATTTGGTATGCTTAGTTTATACACACACATACCTTGTGTATTTTTATACGAAAGTTTAACAATTTATTAGGTTTAAAGTGCTGTCATGGTTATATTTTCCTTATTATGATTACTCAAAATGTTGGGTTCTTTTGACACGTCAGTATATAAATTTATTAATTTTTTCAAAGTTTCCTTTGCTTGTTATTAATCTACAAAAAATAAATAATTGGTTCGTTTAATTTGTTTGTAGTTTTGCCAAACCTCCTTTCCATTCCCAAGCCCATTTTTATTAACTGGTACGATAGGTAATTTTGTGTACTAACGCCGTCGGGTGGGATCAGGATAGCGAACTAAGCTGCTGCTATGAATCTATGTGTTATGATGAAAGGGCGCCAGCAATACTCCCCAGGTATTGCACTTCGAGACTCTTATGCCTCAGGGTGTGGTACGTTCGGCGTGTTCGATATCCCACCCGGTACGTTGAAACTGAATGCTGACTTATTTTATAACTGGGTGTTGGCCCCCAGTACGCCTGATACATTACAAAGGTTACACTGTGAATATAGGATGTTGAAAAATTACGTAACATGACGGTTCAACGCAGTATGATTTATTGACACGAATTACACACTTCCAGAAACAATTACTTATGCACGCACAGGTAGGCGTAGCTATGCGACCCTGGCAAAGCACTACTATGCTTGACTAATGGAATAACATGTGATAGCTATCTCTGCGCGGTGACACTGACCTGCCGGTAAATCGCACGTGGTTGTTATGTGGTCCATGCGAATCAGATATGACTCTATGGCATATGAAAATGCAGTTCCATGAGCAGCGAGGATCTGGCAGCCGCTAGGGTGGGCCGTCAAGTTCGCTTGGAAGCGGACATAGATAATGTTGGTTGAAATGAGCGCTCTCTTAGCTAACAAACCACAGGGCAGCCGTTCCCGTGCACGTTACAGTGTGGTAGGGTTCTACAAGTGGTGTTAGTAGTCCTGCGCGAAGTGTGGCGGAATGCATTAGGCCGGATGTATGATGAACGGCACGTAACACACCTTACACACGATGATGATCTCCACTAGGTGACTTGCATGAATGCGTGATAATGAAATGAGTGGTAGATGCACTGCTTATACGAACACTGGAGTTATATTGCGATGTGGTAACCTGCACGTGGTCGGTCACAAAAACATGAATTATGCCCTCAAAATTACACTGAAATATAAAATATTGATAGCAACGTATGCACCGAATGATAATGAACAATGATTAGCTGTGATATGCCTCGTACAATGAATGATGAGCTTGGATGGCTCTCGATACAGAATTCCCTAGCCACGTGGCGGTGATAATACTGACGCGGATTTTAAGTTTAAAAGTACCAAAATGGTAATAATTATTAGTTTAAGCGGACGCGCAATGCTATGGGGATGTCTGGTAACATGTGCGAGCAAGGTGGACCGGTGTACTAAAGAAGACTATTGAAACTAACAATCAGTAAGCAAAAGTAGATGTGCACACGGGCAGCTGTCTCACCTCTCCAGACGACTTCGACGAACTGCCATGAGGAAGGCAGCCGTTAGGGCTCCTTGCCATGCTAAGGGGTTCACACACTTCCGTTACCTCGTGTATGTTAAATGATTGATATTAACATTTTATGAAAATGGCACATACTAAATTACATAATAAATGGCGTTACATATTTTGCTGATATTGAATTATGCATTTCTAAATGTCTGCTGCAATTTGAAAGTAAACACTGAAAGCATGGTGATTTTCGGGCACAAGCATGGCGGCATGTTTACATGTCCCCCGTGCCTCGAAGTACACTGCTGGAAATGAAAACACAATTACACTCACTATTACATGCAAAATTACACTGCGTAGATGCGGGAAAATTATGGGAGAGTCTGAAGATGAGGCCTAAGCCTTGTTGATGTTGCACAGTTGCGCCGTTATGGGCTTAACCCATACGCTGGCCCTTTGGCTGGCGTCAGTACGTATGGTTGAGAAGTGGTGTCAGCGAGCGGACACAGGCCATGGATGGGATGTTTTGTAAAAACTAAAAGAAATTGCACTGTCCACAAACTCGTCCTTGGCATATACCAGACCAAGGTACCTGTTATTCAAGGTTTCCTGCTAGACACTTGTAATCTCTCGCAGACTTCCTGCTGAGAGCCCACCTACCTACTTCGCAGCAGCTAGGAGCATGTAGCTATCCAAACTGCCGTCTGTGCCACCTTCCAACTAAGTAAACGCTAATTGCATTTATATACGCTTTCTGTATTTTTTTTTAAGCTTTACGTACGGCGCATATATGTGTATCATACCTCATTTGATTCTTACACTATTTTCGTGTCACATATCGGAAACATGTTTTGATATCTTTAACAGGAGCGTCGTAGTTGGCATTTTTCGGGAACGCTGCATCACAAGTAGATTCAGTGCTATCCATGCGTCCACATTTTTATTAATTATCGAATAACTACGGCATGTGCCACGATGTAACTTTGCTAAAGCACAGAAGAAGGTTATTTTCATATGTAGTGCAAGTATCAAGTTTCTAACTTTACAAGAAAGGCCTAAAAAATTGTCAGATCAATTTAACTATGAAACAAAATGTTAATTATTCGAGTTAATTACTGGTGGAAATACTTAAAATTTTGCAGATACAATATACATTACGATATGAAAATGTTGTCAAAGTTTTATTACAAAATTACAAAAAAACATTTTCTAGGACTCACTCAACATATCGTAACCACAGGTTTGTTGTGTTCAATGCTTCTTACTTAAAATTATCCATGAAAAAGTTGGCTGTCAAAGGCTAGTGAGAGTGGGGCAATGGTTGGCGCAATGGCTAGAACACTCGTCTTCCACCAAGGTAATCCAGGTTCGAATCCCGGCGGGGTCGGTCCTCGGATTTTCACATGTGGGGAATCGTGCCGGACGATGCCACTAGTTGGCAGGTTTTCTCGGGGATCTCCCAACCACTTCATTCTGGTGCTGCTCCATACTCATCTCATGTCATCCCCCACCAACACTAAAGACCTAGATGTTGAGTACTGACCAAAATTTCATCACTTCAAAGTTCAAAGGCGAGAGTGAAGAGCCCATTGCCATACCATTTGTTTGCTTGTAAAATTTATCTCTGAACTACAAATAGGTCATATTAGCACATAGGGTAATGATGAAAGGAATTAGTAACGCTAATCTTTCCTTTAGTGTGCATTGGGGGTAATATCTAGAAAAACAATTTAATACTTACATGAATCTTCCAAAATATTTTTGCACCAAATGCAACCATATAAGGTAATAATTCAGTGCATATTTTAACTATCAAGTTATTGAGCTTTTAAAATGCTATATTTTCAATAGCAGCCGCAAACACTGAAAACATGTTCTTACTGGCTAACACATATATGACAAAATTGGACAGTTTTCATTTGCTGCCCGCCAGGCATTAAAGTATGTTTTGTACTCTTACACCGACTTAAAAAAACTGGGCAAATTTAATGGACCAGGTTACTTAAAAGCTAAATAGTAAAATTTGCTTGTCGTTAATGCACGCATCATTACAGTTGACGATTTTCTTAGTTAAGAACTAAGATTTCACTGGTACTGAGTGAGTTGAGAGAAGTGAAGACAGCAAGGTAGCTCCCGCACATAGCGACATTTTAGTGGTAGGTTTAAGTTTATGTCAGTTTAATTCAAATTCAAATTCCGGAATGATGATAACTTACTACGCGTCCATTTTATTATGTCAAATTCGCTCCAGAATAATAAATTTTGTTTTAAAGTCAAGCGCATGAAGGTCGCATGAGTCCCAAAAAAAAAAAAAGCTTCCGAGCTAACAGTTTTAATACATTTAAGCAAATCTGCTTGATTTTACAGGCTTGTAATCTAGCGTTTTGATTGCACGAATTGGGAAAGTGATACAACACATTAGTTTATCTATTAAAAAACAATTTTTCTTCCCAATCTATGAGTGACCACGAAACCTACCGTAGCAGTGCTGCCATCTTTTGACACATTTCACAAAATCTGCCCACCTCTCGAATTATCAGCCAATCACGGGTGCCTTGAACTCTCCTATTGGCTAAGCCGTTTTCCAAGTGGGGTGGTCACATAGTGGAACAGCAAAAACACAATAAATTTAACAGATGTCAAGATTTGGCAGCAACTTTTTAACTTAAAAGAACTTATTTGTTTCATGTTTACTGTGTCACGTGGTACACAATACACAGAACTAACCTTTTCATACATTAACTATACTTTCGTCGCTAATAGCAGACTGTTTCACGTTACTTTTTTTAGAATTCACGCAGTCCGTCTTGTATTGTCACACAGCGCTGTAGTAAATGTTGTGTTTGGTGTAAATATAATTGTATTGTTGCACAAAGAAGCTACTATAGACATTTATAGCTATTTGGAGTCCCTGGTTACATCCGTTCTTACCACACACAACTAGAGTTAACACAATTCCACAAACTAAACATAAATTGCTGTAGAGTTAAGAATAAATAGACATGCAATAAAAAGTCCAATGATGTCACAGGGACATCAACATGGCGGCACTCGTTTTTACTTAGCTAAAATAAAAACTCCATTTTTAGTTTTTCTCGAGTTGTACGAACGCAAATAAAGAAAGTGTGGCACCGTTATTCATTAAATTAAATGTATTTTTACATAAAAATAAAATTAAAAATATGTAATACCACCATTTGTAGAGGGACTCTCAGGGCCAAACTCAGCAGAGAAGTGAAGAGTGGAAGTTGGGGAGTTGAACAGGAAGGGAACTGACTGACAGGATGACGATGACAGGAGGTGAGGGTGGGGCAGACAGAAGTAAGTTAGTGGGAGGTTGGGAAAAGTGTAAAAGGAACTGGGAAGGGACAAAAGGGGGCTAGCTGCCATTCATAAAGTACTTGAGGAGGAGAGACCGAGAACGGAAAGGGCTGAGAGAGGCAGAACAGTGGAGAACCAGGGTATAAGAACTAGAGGCAGAGACCAAGGAGAAGGTATTTGAGAGGGCAGAAAAATTAGAGAGAATATTAGAGTAATTCGAGACAGTTAGAGGGCAGAAGGAAGCACTAGAAAGCAGAGTTAAGGAATTAGAAAAGGAGTCAGTAAAGTTGAAGCACATCACAGAGGAGCTAAAGGAAATAGGGAGGAAGCAGCAGGGGAGAGGAAGAGAAGTAAAGCATATGGGAAGGGAGGTACACCTACTGCAGAAAAGGATGGAGGAGCTAGAGATACTTAAAAGGGATAAACATGTACTGGGAAGTAGGCCAAGGGTTTGGTATGTTGAAGCAGTTAGGAAGGGGCTCACACAAGATAAGGAAGAAGGACCAGAAGGGAAAACAGATAATACAGGTATGGCAGGCAGGAGAAAGAAAAGATTACTGCAGAGTATATGAAGGAAAGGAAGGACCCAGAGGTGGAATATAGGCAGCGCCATCATGGAGATGAGAGGAGCTAGAAGGCAGCGTGTGGTGGAGCAAAAATTAAGAGTGTGCATGAAAGAATTGGGGGCATGAGGGGTAGTGAGAATATCAAGGTGGCAGTACTACATGTGGAAGGTAATGATGCTGCGCACAGACTTGCTAAGATATGATTAGGTGGTTGTGGCAGGGGATCTAAATTTGCCTGGGATAAAATGGGAATATGGAAGGGAGGAAGTACTTTCTTTGAGTCAGAGGAGAGCTACCAGGCTAGTCAACTTAGGGCTAAGACAGGTGGTGACAGAGGCACCACATACACTAGCAGTAGAAGAGACGCTACTGGACGTTGTACTGGTAAGACCAGAGGATGTGTGTGCGAGCTCTATGGTGGTGGAGGGAGTAAGTGACCATGATGACATCTCTATAGTCGAGCTATGTATGGAATAGAAGGGCACAGGGCTGGAGGGTAGTGTGTCGTGGCAGAGCCGGCCGAGCAGGAGTAATTGGCTACCTGGAAGAATAGTATAGCGGATGGTAAGGTTTGGGAGGCGTAAATGAGTTGTGGATAGAACTGAAAGAAATAATAAGTGAGGCACAAGATAGACATGTGCCCAGAAAGAGAGTTAGTAAGGGTGGGCAGCTAGCATATTACAACAGGGTGGTTAGGAGACTGAAGAGGGAGGGGAGAAAGTTAAGTGCCCAGGGGAGGAACGAGGCCAGGGAGGAAGTAAGAGATCTGAGTAGGCAGTTGCGGAGAGAAGTAAAGGTGATAAAGGAGGGTTACCTAAGTGCAATGATGGTTGAAGGAAGTAAGAGAAACCGGAAGGTAATGTTCAAACACATTAAACACTCGAGGAGGGACAGGGGAATAGGCACCAGTGCTGAAAGAGCATGATGGAAATGTGGTCATAACATACTTAGAAATGGCAAGAGTGTTAGCAAGACACTATCTAAGAGTTTTTGAGCAAGGACAGGAGTGCTGGTAATACAGGTGGGAGAAATCAGGAGAATAGGGGAGGTGTTTGTGAGATATCTGAAGGTACTGTTTGATAGGTCCCTGGAGGAAGGTAAACTTCCAGCAGAGTGGACGGAGGCAGTGGTTGTCCCTATTTACAATAAGGGGGGGGGGATAAGAGCAGCCCAGCCACATACAGACCAGTGAGCCTCACATCTTGTGTTGGGAAGCTGATGCAGAGAGTTATAAGTTGCTTTCTCATAAAGAAATGGAGCAGAAAAAATGGTTAGATGAGAGGCAGCATGGGTTGAGGAGGGGGTACTCTTGCGAGACACAGTTGGCAGGTTTATTGGAAGAGTTGGTTGGAAAGGCAGATGGAAGAAGTCAGATAGATGCTTGTTTTATTGATTTGGAGAAGTCATTTGACAAGGTGCCACATAACATCCTAATGGGCAAGGTGGAAAGATTGATAGGGGATAGGAGAATGGTGAAATGGATTGGAGACTTCCTCGCAGGTAGACGGCAGAGGGTAAGGGTAGGTGAAGCACTCTCAAAGGAGGATGAAGTGGCTTCTGGGGTGCCGCAGGGAAGCATTCTGGGCCCGCTATTATTCAACATAATAGTGAATGATATAGGCACAGAAGTGGTGGGAAGCTTAAGGATGTTTGCGGAAGATTGTGTCTTGTATGGGGAAGCAGGAAAAAATGGGAAGCTGCAGGAAGATCTAAGAGCTTTGGAAAGATGGACAGTAAGTAATGGAATTAGAATTATTGTACCAAGATTGTTAGGTTCACCAAGAGGAAGAGGGTGAGTAAGTGGGGAGAAGAGGTGCTAGAGGAAACCACTAGCTACAAATACCTGGGGGTTGTTTTAAGCCAGCTTTCCACTGGTGCGTGTTTGAGTGCGCATCCCTTCTGCAATGTCATACCTGACATCACAGTTAGGGGGCGCACAGTACATCCAGCTGTGGAAAGGGCTTGTTTGGTGTTTTGAAGTCAAGCTGGGAAGGTTCGCGTTGGAAGCGATCCTAGGGAGGCATGTGCGTGGACTTCAAAGAAGCTGCCTTACTACCTGGGTTCTGTGTGGGAAGGGACGGGCAGTGGAAATGGCTGTCACACTGTGGAGGCAAGATGTGCTTGGTATTCCCCACGCTTCCTACAATGATAGATGACACGTCCGAAAAAACTGTAGGGACATGTCGATTGCTAGGCTATCAAAAAAGTGCAATACATGTAAAGTTACATTTTAAAAATTTTTTACAAAGACAATTTGATGATATAATTGACCAGCTACTACACTGTTAACATTTTCACGGAAGTTATAGTCTCGGGATTGCCAAAGTTAAAGATTAAAAAGCGAACAGACCTATTCTCTTTTTAAACATGACTGAAATGGTGATGTTATATCATATAGTGATTATGTGCGGGGGTGAATTTTTTCAGGGTGGTACAGATTTTAATGTTAACCGAGCAATGATAACTCATTTGTGATACGTTGTGTGAAACAATTTTAAATTAGTAATTTATCTTCCGTCTGTAGTCCATATTTCGGTATACATTTTAACACTCGAGAAAAATGTTTTATTACAGTTATGTGTAAAGTCCTCATATTTGTGTTGGAAAAAAAACAAAAGAACTTAATTAATATATTTTTATAATGTAGTGTTTTAAAAACTTTAACTACTATCAATTCGTAAAACAATCTCAAAACCAAGATGAAAAGTGGGCGTTTAAACAGGTCTAATACAAATTCGTACCAATAGTATTATTACAAAAAAAAAAAAAAAGAATTTCTGTTGACTTCCTTTGAAAGAATATATGCTGTTGAAGTCAACGTCACATCAGTTCCCAATTAACTTAAACTACTGTATTATGTTGAAATTCGCTGAATTTAAGGCTTCTTATTGAGAAATACATTGGTTAGTTATTTTGTGTTCGTTTGCAAAATGTAATAACCCCAGTAATGCTTATTTCCCAAAAAACTTGAAATCGTCGCGTGGATTCGCGTGTGCTGTTAAGTACCACGTAAAAAAATACATCGTACGAATTCTATCAAACATGAAATACTGTTATATATACAGTGAAACTTCCCTTAGCGGACACTTCCGAATAGCGGACACTTCCGAAAAACGGACATTTCTCCAATCACCGGCAGATTAACATGGAGCCTTATGGAGAAATACTCTCTAAATAACGGACATTCCTATTAACGAACGCGGACACATAATAAGTAGTGAATAACGGACAAAATGCGCAAAAAAGGGGCGTTAAAAC
>PNEQ01001570.1:42811-67359 GCA_003012365.1 Medauroidea extradentata | reverse complement strand
AATCGTTGAAACATATTCCAAAGTCTGTGTAAATATATGTTGAAAGAGTTAAACCGTTTAGAATGCTGCGTAAGAAGGCGGCAACCAGTGAAATCGAACGTAGCTCCGTCGCTAGCGCGCCGCGAGCAGAATTTAAGCCGGTTGCGGGTGGGTAGGCAGCCCACTTGCCAGTTCTGTGTTGAATCGAAACACACTGTACACCTAAAGGTAGCTCAAGGTGTCATCGATCTGATACGGAACAGCGTGTAAGAAGCGGTTACGCGTAGCTGTAGGACAAAGCAACAATTTTTTCCAGCGATTTACACGGATATGTAACGCTGTAATATATAAGTTAAACAAAAAAAGAGACCCTAATGAGGAAAAAAGATCAAGCCTTACTTTCGTTAGAGCGTGTAGATATGTAAACACACCTAACTAAGAGGCACTACATCAGAAGTTCGAGTTTCAACAATTCATATCGATGCTTATTTTCGAACGGCGTAAATGTATGCTACGAGAATGTTCGAGAGAGTCATTTCATTACAACGGGACAAGTTGTGAGACTCACTTAAAAACGCTTAAAATTCAACAGTTTATTAATAAGTTTTAAACTAAACTTATAATCATAAATATTTTCTAGGTACAATATCAGCACGATTCTTGGTCATAGCATAACACATGAGGAAAAATATTTGTTTCTTCGGCTAATGTTTCTATTGGCTAGTGACTTTTCTCAGGGTAGTTATGTTTCTTCAAACCCAATGTTTGCCTTCTGCCACTACTTCTCTTTCAACTCTATTCTTCCTACAGGAGCTAGAAATTCAGTAATTGCTGAGCACGCTTTCAGTTATCCTGGAAGTTGGGCAGCATTGTGCTATGATGCACATCATGGACTGCCTACCTTTCAGGCGTGAGTGACTAGCAAGACTATTATAATATGTATTTACATTCTGTTATCAGCTTCCTCACAGCACCACCACCCTATATTAAATTGACTTTATTACAATACCCGCAACATAAAGTATATGCTGGTGCATTTTGTGAGCTAATTTGACACTGACTATATCTTGATTTATTTCCTGTTCGAATTATGATCCATTTGTTGTCGTGTATTTATCTAATCACACAAACTAACTGATCTAAACTAATTTGCTACCTTAAATAAATTCAGTTACATGAACTTACGCTGGTCGTTTTCAGGGTCAACTACGTAGAGTGAACGACTTGTCAAACAAAATAATAGCGTACTGCATCTAATGTTCCACCCTGCTGCCCGTAACTGACGCTTGAAATATCTCATTCCCGATATTACAAACTTAACCTAATTACGTTTTTTCTACACTCTTATCTAACTACTCGCCATTTATACTCAGGAAAGCAAATTCTATACTTATATATTCAGAAATCATACCGTCGCAGTGTTCTCACGAATCACCGCCGTCCCTCGCCGATCTCTGCATTGCTCCCTTGTCGCTGTCACCCTCCTCGTACTGGCCTACTCGACCTAGTCATCGCTAGCTCTGTTTATAGTGGGCGCGAACCCATCTACACAATTCTTAGTACGGCCTCAGTTAGCGACAAAGGTTACCTACCGCATCCAGAAGCTTCCAGTTGAAGGGCCTAGTTTCCATATCCACGTCGCTCAAAGTCTGCTAACGGTGAACCTACGAGCCCCCAACCAACTGATGTCACAGATACTACCACCTGATCTGGCCTCACGAGGGGCGGTTAGGTAGGGGTGTAGCTGTCATGCACACGTGGCCAGACCCTAGACTCGTAATTATAAAACAGACAGCAAAGTCTGAGAACTTGCCATCATTAAATTGGCACGCCAAAAATTTCAGTACACTTTCTGAAATAGAAAGCGCAAGGACCAGTTCCAAGCCAAGTTTCGCATAACTTCACTAAAACTTTACAGTTATGATGGCAGCTTTTGGTGCATACGTTTGATGCAATTTCAGTCAGAATTTTAATACTAAAATAAAATTGAATTTTTCATTACAGCTTTAGTCTTACAGTAACACATGCATTACATAATGTTAAAACTTATTTCCATAAAAATATAGATATCCAAATTTACTTAAGTTACATGAAATGCAGTACTTGTTAGCACTTCAAAAATATTTCAATACTTTGTTGAATTATCTTTTTTAATTCCCCATTTACTCCACCTGTTCGCTCTGGTGCAGTGGTGGACTAAAGGAATTACCTTAGGGGGCTGGGGGTAAGAGACGGATCCAAGTCTGGGTGTAAAGGGGAAGTATGCCTTAGATGTATGCACACCCCAAACCACAAATTGGGTGTCAGCGGGTCCTCCCCCCCCCAAAAAAAAAAAATTTGGATTTGTAGGTGGAAAATGGATTTCAGAAGTTTTCAAACCAAAAATTTTAGTAAACTGCTTTAAAAATTGCCAAATATTTTTTACCACTAATTATTCTTTAAAAGTGAAGACCATCATGCTGACATAAAAAAAAAGAAGTACATTTTTAAGATTCTGCTTCGACAAGTCTTTTTTTATTGTGTTAACTCTTGAGAAACATACTTTAATTTTAATGAATAACAAGCTGAGTTGCAGAAAACATTTTGCAATCTAGAAAATAGAATTGTTTATTACATATTACAGATACACTGCATTCTATGATGCAGTTTTTGAAAACCAAACCACATAGGAAAATATAACCAAACGTACCTCACAAAAGTTACACTCGACCTGATAAATTTGGCAATAAATTTGGTTTTGCTAGACTACTGATTTTCTTGGAGATCTTCCGGTTCCCCTGCCTCTTTCTTCTGATGCTGCAGCACACTCATATGTCACCCATCACAAGCGCTGAAGATTTAGCAGTCAAGTGATGGTTAAAATCTCCTCACTCACTCCAAAGTTTCATTTCACAAGAACATAAACCCAACGATAATCAACAAACTTATAGAAACTAAACAATTTACATTTAAATAAGATGTCACGAGCCGATGGCAATTCACGCAAATATTTATGCACACACCAATAAAAATATTGTTGTAATTTGAAATAATTTCTGAAAGTTTAGTAAAAATCCTATTTTTTATATAACTACAGTAATTAATTTCGTATTTGCTAGAATATGTCCTCGTAACATCAACATTTTTACTTTGTCATGCAGTTATAGGAAAACTATGCAAGCTAAAATATTGTACTTGAGAGGATAATCCATTTGCTAGTAACATATTCAAAACTAATGCTATTTTCGTACAAATAACATTTTTTAATTTCTTACCCTTGAACAACTTTAAATTGCTTTCACAGTATAAAGAACCTAATAAAAATGAACCTGTGTCACAATACCAGCTTTGCTGTCTCCTGTTTCTACAAGTTTCTGCAGTTTACTAAAAATATGTAAACAAGTTATTTTCACACACACATACTGATAGGTTTCCTGGTTAGTATTCAGTCCTAAAACATAATGTAAAAACATTTCATAACTTATAACCACTCATACACTGCACACTGACAGTGTGTGAAGACATGATGTCATCGTAGTTCGTACACCTCCCTCTCCGCCTCCACAACAATGTGCTGTTATTTATGATAAGGTACGCACACCCTGACCGGTCTCTCTTCGGCCTGACACACTCACCCTCCTGCTGAGAAATGTTCGAATGGGACATCATAGAAGAAAAATAAAACAGCTCTTCTCGAGCAAGAACGATACTCGCTTACATAAACAAAGCTTGAGAGAGGAGACAATGTTGTTTAACAATACTGAATTTTGTATAAGTGTAATTTTTTTCGTCTAAACAGTTTATTACAAAAAAAAAAAAAACAGGTCATTAGAGGCGTCTCCCCTTAAATTTGCCACTGCTCTGGTGCTGCTCCATACTCACTTCATAACATCTCTCACCACCACAGTA
This sequence comes from Medauroidea extradentata, assembly GCA_003012365.1. Lineage (NCBI taxonomy): Eukaryota > Metazoa > Arthropoda > Insecta > Phasmatodea > Phasmatidae > Medauroidea > Medauroidea extradentata. The sequence continues at coordinate 63,492 of PNEQ01001570.1, read as the reverse complement.
GTAAATCTCATTGTTAAGCTTTGCTAGTGTGTTAAAAGTAATTTGTTTACTATTAGCTCACAAGTAGTTGAGGAGAAAACTTTCAAAGCCAGACATGTCCACAAAAATCCAAAAATTTGCTAAAGATATTTTATACATAAATTTGCTGAGTTGCACACGAACATATAGTAAAATGTAATTATATAGCTACTTGGCCCATTTAATAACTAGGAGAAAATTTGAATTTTTACTGAAAACCAGACATGTCCACACACTATAATCTTGCATTAAATACAAGGACACAACAGCTGTTATCTACTGGCTGACGTAGAGTTACAAAACATTGCCTCTTATCAGGTAACTAACCTCTACAGCCAGCCATGTCCATAATACTAACTTCGAACTACACACCACCATTTTTTTCTTTAATAATAAACCAAACATAACATTGACTCATGGTTTAGACTGTCTCATGTAAAAATACCATTGTTTGACAGTAAGACTTTCATCCATACCAATTTTTACAGAACAATAATTCAAATTTTGATGCTCTGTACAGTTTGAGAGCCAGCTGAATGTGTTTGTTCAAAAATCACTTGTGGCAGATGAAAACACTGTTTAATTCATGTGAAAAGTTGTAAAAAGAAATGCCAACACAACTGTCAAAAAGTGTAATTCTTATATGAGACAAGACTGTAATTACCATAATTTTATGTAAAAGATAGTTAACAGAGGATGAAAGGCAGGTAATGCTAACCCTCATCCCACCAACCTGTACGTACAAGTAAGTAGGTTCTTACTGTCACAACTTCATGAATGTTGTAGTGTTGGTGTCGCACCACACAACACAGGAGCAGGAGGGTGCACTGCAACATACTGCAGATGAGCTGAAGCAGACATTCAACTGCCTGATTGTGACCATCGGGGTGGGCCGGGAAGATAACCACGACCTGGTTAGCATAGCTAGCATGAGCCCTCGCATGGAGCAGCCGTTACTGTTCGTGTACCACAACCTTGCAGAGCTGGACAGTGTGGCAGCCTACTTACACAGTGAGTTGTCCTTCCTCCATCATGAAGCAGGCTTATTCTATACACTCCAGGATCAACTATTTCACAGCTTGGCTGTGCATCCAAGGGATTTTGGGGCAGGGGGAATTTTAGGAATCGACCTCTCCCTTTCAAAATTACAAAAACATCAAACAACAGCAGTAAAACCACTGCACAAATAACATTGCTAATGATAAGAACAGTTAAAAAAAATGTGATGTCAGCATTCAGGAATGTTGAAAACAGATCATTATTAATATTATCTGAAAGGTAAGCACACAAAACCCCATCTTAAAATATTTCTAGGAACACTAATGTTTTACAGATAGTTCTAACAGTAACTCTTAAATGTCAGTGTGTTGTATTATGTACTTATTTCCATTGCTAAAATAAACTATTACAGAAATTGTTATTCAGAGAAAACGAGCTAATTCAACTTTCCCAAATGTAATGTCTCAGGTAAATGAAGGGTAACTTTTTCATGATTTCCTCGAACTGGCATTTTTTAAGTAGACTTATCACTCATGTAGGTCAAGCATAAACTTAAAATTCCACCTGCCACCTGATAGGCTTACAGATAAATGCTGTTCCTTAAATACTGAACAAACAGCGAAACAAATGTACGTCTCTCATTCTGCAAAGACTAATGTGCCATTCACTGCATTCGGCGGCAAGTTAAACAGTAATTTCCAATTATATGTAAAGTATCTACAATCTGTTGCGTTAACAGATTAACCCCACATTTCTTTCAGTTTAAAAAAAAAATGTTCTCTCTAGGGACGGATCTAGGCTTTCCTTCGCCCAGGGCAAGAACTGTGATTTGATCCCCCCACCCCCCTTTTCCATCAGTAGAATCAACCGAACAGTAATAAAGGTATCTTGCATACGTTGTTTTGCGCTCACGTAAATAACAGTATAACATTTTAGTAGAAATACGTAAAACCTGCATTACTATTTAATATAATAATTGTTGTGATGCAGTCGCATATGCAATAGAGAAGCATCTTCAAAATAGGTTTATATTAAGTGGTGCACAGAAAAACCCCGAGTCGCCCCTTCCCCCCTTAGATCCACCAGTTTGGAATTTGGTGGTTTCCTTCTCCTTACCTCCCAAACACCAAGTTCAATTTATTACAAGTTACTAATAAAATATTTACCAATACAAATACGTAACTACACAAGAGGAGGCTCATTTAAGAAAGTTATATTTTTACTATTCACCTTATAGCACAAATCATGGAAGGAATATTCAAACTTTTACGCACTGCTGCTTACTATCACGAACTATGCACAAGTTTTTGAGTCAAATGCTTCACTCAACCATGATAGATTCCCATGGCATAACTTGTAACTTACTATTGTGCCTGAAATTCAACATATACTGTACATTAAAATGGGTGTACTTTGGACCAACATTGGTAACTTTGCACCACCAAAAATATATGTTTCTATGTCATTTGGTGAAATAAAGACACACCACGACTAGGTATTCAAAAAATTATGACTTAATAACACTGAATACAACCACTTATCTTTCAACAATCAGCATAGGAGAAAAAAATCAACAGTGTTAACGAGCAATGCGAATAGCTGATTTTGCACTAATTATTATACCCTCTTTGAATACTTAGCAAAATATGTATGTATAAAGACATGAAAACATGAAACAAAGATGCTATAATTCACACAATTGGTATAGCACTGGATACATTTATAAATGTACCACAAAAAGTAATAAAATACACTTTTAAATAATTGCTCTTTATTTGGCGATAGATCCATTATGAGGATAACAAAACTAAATGACATTTAGTTTTGCATACATAATTTCAAATTGAAAGAGAGTAGCTAAAAAAATTAAAATTTGACAAATGTGAACAGTGGTTAATTTTGAGATGCTAAAATCCTTCAGAGATGACTGAAAAATGGGGATATTCTAGAACAGTAGCACAGTTTTATTTTATACTGATTTGATTCAACAAAGGTACGTACACTTGTGTAAAAAAGTGTTTTTGTGAAATAAATGCTGTATTGCACATTGCTGCAACATTGAATAAGACTTGTTGCAGCCATTAGTGTTCACTAACACATAGACTTACAAAATTTACATCATAACCAGCTGATTTAGGTAAAGAAACAATTTTAGAAACTAAAATTTCATAATATGCCAAAACTCACAGTGATTGTTTTTGCTTGGTTTGTACTGAATGAATTGTTTCTGACTTATCCAATGGTACAAGAAATTAAATACAACAGACATCTCTGGAATAACTTTTCTGAAATGCTGTTGTTGGATGTCTTTTATCTGTATCATTTCCTTACAAAGTACTTTTAATATCAAGAACTGCAAGATAGTTCAGGGTGCAGGTGCAGGACATAAAATGAATTTCTGGGAGGATCTCGAACATAATATTGAGTATCAAGAGCAACAGCATTGGTGTGGTGAATCAATTTGTACAGACATCCTGAAGAAAAGAGAAAAAGGATTGATTTGTTTTTTTAATGGTTAACAACTGACATGGACAACACCAAACATGACCATATTTCATTGCAATGCATTTTCCTGAAAATAAAACATGCATGTTGTAGTCAAGAAGAAGAAAATAGAAGAAGAAGAAGATGCAGAAAAGAATATGTATCAGGAAAAAAAGTGTAACATTAAATTGTTTCCTTTTTTTCATGCCAAATTATTACCTATATAAAAAAAAATTACAAAATGAGCTTTCGTGTTATAAACAACTGAATTGAAATCAGAGAGTTAGAAACCAAACTGTTTTCTGACCCTGGATATATGACATTAGGCATATTTTAGTGGTTGTATTGGTAGCAAATTCTGTGAACAGAGCATTTTAGTGCTCCTGCATACAGCGGTGTTTGCAAATGTGCTGCAAACAGGTTGAGGGTGTCTGCATGGCAACCGAGGCAGGAGAACGGTTACAGGGTTTGTTCACAGGATGTTTACCTTTACCATTATTTCCTGTATTTCAATGTTCTTGCAATGGGGCAGAATGACAAGTTGTATTATTGTGGACATACGTCATTGCAATATTTATGTCGTCCCATAAATCTTAGAAAGAGACTAAGAAAAACAACTAAATACGAAAAAAGAGAGAACAAGCCAAGTTGACTGTCAATACATCCATAAACCAAAACAACAGAACATGAAAGATCCCATAAGGAATTAGTCAACTACAAATAAAGGGCAAAAAATAATAATAATAATAAACAACCAAAATAAAAGTCGAAGAACAAAACAAACTAATGTGTAAAACTCAGGACATCACAGACAATATTGGAACAAATACAATAATGGACACAAGACAGGATAACAACAACGACGTCACAGACAACACAAAACAAAGAAGACACAAAAGAACACAGTAGATTTCCAAAGACCGACTTTTTCCTCACTTTCACCCTTCATGGCCAATATCTTCATGGAGAATTTCGAGCAAGAGGCATTAAGTAAAACTGACCCTCCACCTAAGATCTGGCTTCGTTATGTCGACGACACTTTTCTGATCTGGCAACATGGAACAGACAAAATAGATGATTTTGCTCACTTTCTCAATTCACTCAGGCCATCAATTCAGTTCACGTATGAGATTGAAACTGACGGGAGCCTTCCATTCCTAGATGTACAGTATTAGTATCAAAGAAAGACAACATAATTTCCACAGAAGTATACAGAAAATCTACTCATACAGGCCAATACCTCCACTTTAACTCCAACCATTCAACAAGCACTAAAACTGGTATAATCCCTCTTTAGCTGTCAGAGTCGAAAATATTTGCTCCGACAAAGATTCACTAGCTTCTGAGCATAAACATCTGGAAAAAGAACTTCTAGCAAACGGCTACCCTACAAGTACAATAAAAAAAACACATGACAAAATCCACACATCTCGTTAATCCACAAAATTCAACTGAAAAACCTGCAGGAACCTTAGCGATCCCATATGTCCGGGGCCTTTCAGAAAAGATAAGATGGCTAGGCAACATTTATTACATACTGACTGATTTCAAATCAAGGACCACATTAAAAAGCATAATTACAAAGGTGAAACCAACAATTAAAAAACTACAAACTTGGACTGTGTCTATCAAATACCATGCGAGTGTGGAAGTGTATGCAAAGGAGAAACAAGCAGACACCTTTCCACACGTATTAAAGAACATAAAAACAACACCCAAAAAGATGAGATACAAAAATCCAAACTGGCCGAACATGTGTGGGAAAATAGTCATAAAATACTTTGGGAAAATGCCACTCCACTTACACTAGAAACACACCCATCAAACGTGTGGTGGGATTGCTCCCCGCCTCGCCCCTTTCCCGTGCCGTCGGTCCGATTGAGTCCTCCCGAGTGATAGATGTGGGTTTGTCTCGCCCGGTGGTCCGCTCGCAACGACCAGGCGGTTTGATTGTGGCGCCAGATCCTCGGGCTCCTTCGTTCGTTGGTCGGGCACGCTCGGCACTCCTCGGCTGGGCCTCCCCTCCCTCCCCTCCTGCTGGGGTTTGGGAGTGGTGACCAGCCGGGAGGGGCTCTTCACTCTTGCGCCTGCCTTCGCCCGGGCTCGTCGTGTCTTGGTTTTCGCCAACTCCGCTCGATGCCCAGACGGTCCGACTAGGTGAGTTCTCGTATTTCAGTGTTTTTTAACAGGGTCACACGGCAAGGCACCGTAGTGTGTCAGGACGGTAAGTCGCTTGGTCCCCTTGTTGGTTCAGTTTGGGAGTTCTTTAGATTTTTCTCGCGTTGGGCCGTCGGCACATCGAACGGGGTGTCGCGTGTATTTTGTCAAGCATTCAGAGCGAGAAGTTTATGAATGTAATGTCTTTTGTGCGGCTTGAGATTTTGTGTAATTCCAACCCTGTGATTCTAATGTATTTGAATTTTGCCAGTAATAAATGCAGTATTAACCATAAATAGTCTGTTGTCGAGTACATTCTTTGTCAGCCCTTGTTCACAGTGTTCAACTCTCGGGGCACATGTTTTCCCGCATTGGTACTTTTGTCAATTTAGGAACGGGAACAAGCTTCCTTGGTCGAGTAAAGGATCAGAACAAACGAAAAATAAAAGTATCAGCATTTATTGTGAATAACACTAATGTATTTAGTCAGCAAAGTATTGAATTAAGAAACCTGTGGAAACATATAACAAAAAAAAAAAAATTTGCTAAGTGACAAAAGACTATACAACCCATTAAAAGGTGCATGGTCAATCAGGAGAGAGCTCGACTACCATTGGTCGCGCTAGGAACAGAGCTGAAGGCTATAAATACAGTCCAATTTTTTCCAGTTTTCACTTTTACTTCACCTGAAGATGGGAGCAGATGTCAGCTCCCGAAACGTCGTGAGTAGTCTGCGTTTGGAAATCTTACTGTGTTCTTTTGTGTCTTCATCGTAGTGTGTTGTCTGTGACATTGTCGTTGTTATCCTGTTTCGTGTCCATTATTCTATTAGTTCCAGTATTGTCTGTGCTGTCTTAATTGTGATGTCCTAAGTTTTACACAATAGTTTGTTTTGTACTTCGACTTTTATTTTTGGTTGTTTATTATTATTATTAGTTTTTGTCCTTTATTTGTTGTTGACTAATTCCTTATGGGATCTTTCTTGTTCTGTTGTTTTGGTTTATGGATGTGTTCACTATAGCCAACTCAGCTTGTTTTCTCTTTTTTCGTATTTACGTAGTTGTTTGTCTTTCTTAGTCTCTTTCTAAGATTTCTGAAACGACATAATATTGCAATGGCGTATGTCCACAAAAATACAGCTTGTAATTATTTCCTGTTTCATCTTGAATAAATCTGAAATCAAAACTAACTGTATTTAGGCGCAATATGGACGAGATTTAAGTTATTTTGACAGAAAATTACGCAATATTTATTTTTAATTTCCGTCTACAATATATTATGTTGTACATGTAAAAAAAAAAGGACAGCAGTCCATTTTCCAACAGACATATTCATGGAGAAGTGTTTTTCTTTACACAGTCCAATTCTATTCCTGATAAGGCATTAGCAACAACATAATTTCATAACTCCAGGGTGGTAGCCATTTCTGTTCACTGAATTGTTGCATTTCAGCGATCTCTTGTAAATAGTAACAGTTTCCACAAACACTTGCTAACAGCTTGTGAAAAATTAAACTGCTAAAATATGCCTATTATTATAACATGGTTGCCAGCCCAACTGTTTGTCAGGTTAGTGACATCACTTTTCATACACTCAGAGGCAAAGTATTATAGGAAAAAAGTAATGGTTTGTGGCAAAACGGATCCATTTATTACCGGTAATGACATTTTCAAATTTTGTTCCCCTATTACTATATTCACAATTCTTTCACAAAAAGTTAATTACTGTAGATTCATTCTAAAGGTTTTAAACATCCATTGTGTTTCATGTTTCAGGTAATGCATCTAAAAGCCTAGACTGCTGATATGTAATGTGCGTTAACTTGAAGAAGAGGAACACAAACACTAGTTACTACAGAGGCAGGAGAAAAGAAAGAAAGAAAAAACTTCAGTATAAAATTGCCCTGCTTTTTTCGTAGATGTTGAACATATGTAAATACTGTTCAGCTGAACAGTACATTACAGTAAAATAGTATTTTAACTTTATGTAGAGAATGTATTACGTTTCAAATATTTTTATCAAAAATTTTATACCATAATAACAAACAAAATAACTTTATATTTGTATGAATTGCTACTAAGTTCAGCCTTCTGCAGTAACATACCAGCACATTATCTACAAACTTCACAAATAAACACTTGACAGGCACGTAAGACTTTAGTTACCTACTACTTACTGCTGCTGAGTGACCAGAACAATGATGCACATTTAAGTAAGAATACTCTACAACCTACAGAATTCCCTTAAATTCACTAACTGTTTGGTACAAAGTCCACAATCCAGTAACATTTTCTACACTCTTTATACAGTCTGGAAGAAAACAAGTTGTATTCGGAAGAATTAAATCCAAATTGAAGAGGGCCGCGGTGTATGAATGGTCAGACCATTCGCCTCCCACGATCCAAATTTGATTTCCGGCGGAGTAGGTCCCCGGATTTTCGCATGTGGGAATTGTGCCGGATGATGCCATTGATTGGCTGCTTTTCTGGGGAATCTCCAACTTCCCCCACCCGCTCATTCCAACGCTGCTCTATACTCACATCATGTCACCCCTCACCAGCGCTCAAGACTTCGATTCTGAGCACTGACCAAAATCTCTCTCTCTCTCACTCCAAATTGAATGAAAACAGACTTACAGAAGTTGTTGGATTCCTAAACACACACTACAAGTTAATGTGTACAGCATCAAACATACAACCAACTACCAACTCATTAAATACCTAAATATAAACTTGAAACATGTTTTCATAAAATTATTAATCCAACAAACACCTTAGAAACTTACAAAATAATATTTCTCTGCACTACCAAAGTGAGAAATGTAGCCATTTCACTTTTTCATATAAAAAAATACCAAACCTTAATACTTAAGTAGCTGCTACTGTTACTAAACGTGTTTAATTTCCAGAAAACACTGGCCTGTACTTCAACAATGAACTGACTGGCCAACCAATACTGCTTTCGTCTTGATTTACTCATTTGTTTAGCTGTCACCTAGGACCAAATATTCAGTTCTTTCCATGCACAGTAGAAGCCATCACTACATTGTGTATCTTAGGAAGAACAAAACATGACTTAAAAAGATTAAACCCGGTATAGAAATTTGTATCACACTGTTTTAAATGTAACACTGCATTCCAATAATTCAAGGATTGAATTATGAACCCAACAAATGAATTTCACCTCAATGAAAATATAAAACATCATCACCAAAACTAATTCAGAATAACAACTCTCAAATATTTTCTGTCGAGAGAACATGTCTGAAATAAATAAAATACTATTTGTAACGACTGAAATGTATTTTTATTAAATGCACTTTTTTAAACATCTCTACAGTCTCCCATACACCAATTCCCCAAAACACACATTTCATAGCAATAACCTATGGCATGCAATAGTGAAGTCCACATATCTTACAGCTCAGGACAGCACATAGGTTGGGCAGCTGGGGCAGTGTCCCTGGGCCACTAGTACGAGAGATTCCGTGGCACCTTAAGGACAAGTAGGTTGGCTACGTTATGTAAATAAATAAAACACAACATGGAGGCAAAATTAGTATTACGAGAATATGCCACTACTTGGAAACTTTGTTATACTGTGTTTATAACATAATGTTAAAAATCTTTAAGTTCATCTTCTACTGAAAACAAAAGATTACATACATATGGCTCTGCCAGGATATGCTGCCCCGGACCACAGCTTAATGCCACTACGACACTACTGCACCTTAAAATACATGTACGTACATAGTAATCACACAGGCAACAAATAAATATACAAACACAAGCCCTAACCCAATAAAAATCAAACTCACATACAGACATAATTTAAAGGCCATATGAGAATTATTATTTTATGCCTCTTGATGTCCATACACTCTGTGTATTACTGTATCTTATTTCTGTCAAGGCACTAGATCATGGGCATGTTACAGTAACAGTAAAAATTTTAACTGAAGTTCCATTTTCCAAAAATTGTAAGACAAGTAATAAAATTTTTTTTATTGCATTCAAATACTTTCAAAGGTCATTTGGAATCAAGTAGGCACTAAAGATTTAGCCTTTGAAATATATCACTAGCTGTTACTGCATACGAGTCAACATTAACAAGAGTTACTTTACTGCTTGTATGGTTGGTAACAAATCATTGCATGTAGTTCCGTGTATTTTCCTACTTCAATACATTAGTGAACATCAATGAAATCAATCTCTCTGTATTTAAAATACTTTAAAATATATATTTGTGACAATAATAACATACCTACTAATTGTATAATTTGACTTAATCAGCACCAGCACAAATTGATGCAACCGCAGGCCGATAAACATTGACTGTCATTAGCAAATAGTCTCTAGTGCTCCACGCTGCAGACGTAGTTCAAAATTCCACCGACTGCTGGCATCAGTTAGGTTTTCGCCGCTTCCCTTGGAAGCATAGTTAGCCGAGTCATTGAGTGTGTTCATCTATAGTGCAATAAATATGGGTTTCAGACAAACACATTAAAGAGTATTAGAATTGACTGTTAAGAATACCATTTGTAAATTTCTATGTTTAACAGTCACCAGCCTGAGTATCTCGAATTAGAAACAGCATTTTATTTTATGTTACACACATTAAAAAAATATGTTATCTATTGGAAGTGTGTTGTAGTCATTCATGGTGCACACTGAACAAAACTTGAAATCTTGAAAATCGTATGTAATATAGTGTTTTTTTAGTGGCGGTATAGTCACAAATTCGAATATACTACACACACACACACATTTATGAGAATTGTAACAGCAATTGTGCGTGTCACACAAATTAAAGTCGATGCACAGAAACCAGTAGGTGTATTATGAGACATTAGCACAAATGTATGTATAACTAAAATTATTACTGATTATAGCATATATTCAACACCAACATATTTAATGAGTAGGTATTGCAGATAAAATTTATTGGAGCAGTAATATGTAAATGAAAACATTGTACAAGTCTTTGTAAATAAAAGCATGTAGCAATGCTTACGTTTAGATGCAGCAGAAAGATATAAACTAGTGGAAAATATAAATTAATCAGGGCTTGTCTAAGTACTCACTTTATTTCAAACCACCTTAAGTATATGTGTTGAGTAAAACAACATACGTACATGCCCCATTTCTTTCAATACAGGTACTGAATGAAGCTGATCAGCAACAAAATTTTCATTATTTTACATTTGTAAATATTAACGTAGAATTTGTAGAAGTAAATTATAAACTGAATTTTGGTGAATTAATTTTTTTTATTATTTATTTACTGTTTTTGCAAAATGACACTTCAGTTAAAATTTTCACTGACACTGTAACATGCCCATGACAAAAGCTAGTAACTTTACAGAGATAAGATACAGTAATACGTACATAGCGTGTATGGATGTAATTAGGCATTAAGAATGAAAATTCTTGTATTAACTGTAAATTAGGTATGTTTGTATGTGAGTTAGATTTTTACATGTAGTTTGCAATAAAGTGAACACTTCTGAAACCAACTACGTGTAATTAAAAATTTAACCGGATGTTACTGCACATACATATTTCAACATTAACAATGGTTGCCTCAATCCTTATGTATTTCTTATGTTCTCATTACAATGCAACAATTGTGTTGATCAAATTTAATATACACGTTTATTTTAATTCCATAAGCTTGTCCTTGTTTAGTACGTTTCCAATAAAATATAGAAATTGCAATATGAAGAAGAATCAATCCATGACCGGTACTGCATAGCCAAAAACTTTATAAATAAATAGTACCTAACAAAAACAAGACGTGGTTTTTATTTTACTTGTTTTCTCTCTAGATTGTCAAAGTGTCTGAGCATAGTAAACTCATAAAAAAAACACGAGACATGTTATTTACTTCCAGTTCATGCCAATATGAGCGCTGTTTCTTCTGCAGTAGCACATTCCTCTATGGATAGTTTTAGTTTTATGTATGTATTGTTATTTATAAATAGAAATGTAATAATCATGATTTTAGAATGCAGACAAGCTCTTTTAGTTATTATTTTGATAAGTTAAAATTTAAAATATTTGTGAACACATTCTCATACTATTAGTCCATAGAGGTAATATATAGTAGAGGGAACATGACGTCACAAATGTGTGTCCAACATGGTCTCGAGCGTTTGGTGTCGTTTATTTATGTTTTCTCGTCGTAAAAATGTAGTCGTGTTGTTTGAAACTCATGGCGTACCTTCCAGAAAATATATTTAGTCATGTGGTGCCACCAAGATCTCAGTTCAAAACCTTATAGTAAGTATCTAGCTAATATTTACTTTTTACTAAAAACAGCTGGGTTAAGGAAAACAGCAATGTAGCAAACATTGTTTACATTTGTCGTTCTGAAATTTCTATGCAATTATACTATGCGATAATATGGTAGTATACTCTCCTTAGTTCATACATTGATGTGGTACCAAAATAACCCTACATAGTTGTGATTACTAAGCAATTATTATCTTTTCTCTCAATGTTATTTCAAATTTCCCGCGCATATTTCACTAAAGTCACGTGACACATGTTGAACACACAACTTCGTATGCAACTGTATAGAGGATACTCCCTCTACCCTATATTTACTCTAAGTATTAGTCTAAGAGAAATTCAGTCCGTAAATTTATAACCCCCATTGAAAATAGAGACATAAGAGTGTGAATGTTGTTAGTTGTTCAATTCATGCCGTTGGCACAGAATAAATAAGCAGTAACAGAAGTGACGAGATTTTTATCGTACTCTATTTCTCTTTGGCTTTCCATGGCGTCAGAATTCACAGAAGTTTGGTTACCATGAAGTTTAATAGGCTTTATTATATTATCTGTGAGGAAATTGACACGTAAGTAGTCACATTTACGATTTCAAAATATGTAAAGGAGATACAAACAAATTTACAGTATTATGTGAAATACCGTATAAGCAGTTGTTTAAACCAATGTCTCAAATTCCATATAGCTTTGTATATTTTCCTGTACACCCAGAGAACTGGTACAATAACAATGGTTAAAAAGTTCCATTATGTCGCTTCTAATATACTGTAGGTATTGTCCATCCCATGTAAGAATTCCGTGTTTTGACAGCCGATGCTACCAATATTTTTAACACGTTCCAGACACGTGGCAACCATTTAAAACAACAGGACGTGACCGTATGACCTGATGAAGTAGTAGTGGCAGCCCTGATCAACAAATTGGTTACCTTCCTTTGCCGACGCTGAAAGTAGTGTGTATTATACGTGAAAAATAAGTACGCATTTTGGAGGAAACCTAATATAATACGGCTTCGTATCCAGCATTAGTCAGTTAACGATTTTATTATATTCAAATCGCGCAATTTTATAACTAATTTACAAACAACCGCACCATTATCAGTCGATCTGTAACCAAAACAAAACAAAGAACGGCCATTTGCGAGTGTGAAACGTTACCGCGTTCACATGTGTTTGAGATTCTTATAATGTGTTAAATTTATTATTCTGTGCATATATGTAATATATTGTAATGTGTGGATTATAAAACCCAGCCTGTAATCGCCAATGGGATATTATGACGTCCGGCAACCAAAACAAAGAGCGGCCATTTGCGTTGCGAGTGTTTGAGCTTCTCGTGTGTTCGTGTTCGTTTGAGATTCTTGTACGGTGTTATTTTCATATTTTGTGCATGTATGTAATTGTAATATATTGCAATTCAGGGATTAAAATACGCGGCTTGTAATCGCTAACGACAACGGAATATTAAGACGTAAGACAGGAACTTCAGCTGGCATGTCTACAAAAACATTCGCTAAATAAGAAGTACGTAATCTGTCCAGACAAAAGTGCTACATAAAATTTTAAAAATATTACCTGACTTTTATTTTAACAGAATTTGTGGGTAAACACCTACGGTTCTTGTTGTATTCTTCTATGTGAACATGCTTTTTTCAAGGCGCCGGCTCAATAAATTCTTTTTGTAAGAAAATGTCCGTGTTTTTTTGTTTTAAGCATGTAAGTGGTTAATATAATATAAAGTCCACGTGAGATTTTGTGCTTACCGTCAGCTGCAAAAATTTAGGCCTACATATTACCAAAAGAAATGGCCAGAAGACGTACGTCTATATATTTCCCGGTCATTAAAGTGTACTGGTTTGATGACATGTGCTAATTAATCAACAAAATATTTAAACCTCATCTGGGCAATTTGGCCTACCTATGTTTGTTTATTACATACGCTTTTTATTGATTTATTATTTCCGTTAAGGTTGTGAGAGCACAAATTTTTGCTACATAGCCTACAATAGTCACATGACTATAATAGGTTAACACTGATATTTCAAAGGTAGGCCTACCACAAAAGATAAGTTTGTTTAATAGTCTACAACTGGAAACTTAAACAAGGCCTATACGGCTTTATGATCTGATAGTACAGAACCAAATTAAAGGCAACACGAAAAATAATTGTAATAATTCTTGTATGAATTAGCCTATTTTAATCACTATTAAAGTTAAAATATGTTTGCTTGCACTGTAATAAGCTCTTGCAAATTCAGTTTGCAGTAACAAAATAAGCTACTATTATTTAATCTTTTTAGATGTCAGGTAGAAAACATAAGTTGCCCATACATGTTTGTTTATTCCTGGTAACGCCATTAAATGACAGTTTTGATCAAATTTAGAAAAATATACAAGAAAAAGTTAAATTTTAAATAATTGTATTAACTTAATATCTGTAGAGTAGGCTATCCATTGCTATAATTTGAAATAATTCCATTAACATTGCCCACCTAACCCTAATAAGATTAATGTGCTTCTAGTATTGAAAATAAATTATTTGTCTGAGATATAAAAAATAATCTCAAGAAAATCACAACACATTTTAAATGTTATTGCAATCATAATATACCTTAACTGTTGACATGTTTTGATTGTCAGCTGGAAAGCACATGGTGGTGGCAGGATACATAATGTTATGTTTACATTGCCCTACTTGTTTATGATCTGTCAAATAATGGAATTCTTATACGGTATGGATAGTAGTTAGTTTCTATCTAACGTTGAGCCTCGAATATTCATGATTACCATTTAAAAATATTAAGCTAATATACAGACTAAGTACAGTATCTCAAGCAATACAAGTGGTTATATAAACCAATGTTTCTAATCCACGTGGTACGGTTTATGTTCCTGTACACTCAAAGAGCTGGTACAATAACAACAATGAAAAAAATTTCCTTGTCGCTTCTGTTAGCATTATTTATTCTGTGCTGTTGGTAACACATCTCACACTTTAACTATGCTAAAAAGCTGTAGTTTCCCATATTATCCTTTCACAATATTTGGTCTGAGTTCGCGGGTGTTTCGTTACACTGAAATTTAGTAAACTTTATTTTACAACCTGTAAGGAAACTGACATGTAAGTAATGTCACATCCATCATCAACAGTGTATCCTGAAACATAAGGCGTTGTTTAAGTCAATATCTCAAATTACATACGGCTTTGTTTAGATTTCTTTGCATCTGAACAGTTGGTACGATAATGATTAAAAATGTCATTATGTCGCTACTAAAAGAGCTAGTTATTATCTGATATTCAGCTTGGAATCGTCAAGTTTACCGTTTCTAAATATTTAATTCAAATACTAATAGGCCTACAGTGCCTCCAGCACCACAAATGGTTATATGACTAATAATTCGAATCCATATGGCACTGTCTAAATTCCTGTACATTTCGGGAGCTGGTACTGCAACAACAATGAAAAAGCTTACCTTCTTGCTTCTGTAACTACTTATTTATTCTGTAGCGTAACTATATTACTGTATTATTTCTCCTCCTACTCGTAGGTACCTACAGCAAGATTTTTGTGTCAATAAAGTGTTTATTATGCAGTCGCCAGACCAGGCCTTCATAACTGGGATAGAGAAAACAAATACTTAAATTAAGATTGCTGAAGTTTTATACCGCCGTCTGACAACTTACGCAATGAAAAGTAAATGTTACAGTGAAATAATAACAAATTAAAATAATGCATCTGTACTAATGCATGTTATTAAAAACAGTTTTGTTTAGTTAGTTGAAAAGTAAAAAGTAAACATTAAAAGTTTGTTATGAACACGGTACTTCTGAGAAGTCTGTATTCAATATTAATCATATTTTGTTGAACCACAGTTACAATTCTTAATTTTTTATATCAAATTCCAGTGTGCAGATGCAGATTTCATATTAATTTAATTGGACAGTGTTGCATTAAATTTGTTTAAAAAATGCTGAACAGTAAGTGTTGTTCTGCAGGTTTTATGCACTTACACCCCATGAAGCAATTCATGAAGGTAAACAATCAAAATACTCTAATTCCCTTTAAAAGAAAAATAACACAGATACCAATGTTTAAAAATGAAAGTTGTGCTGCACTGAGTGTTCTGAAGTTGGTATTACAGTGGTGTGAACTGTAGCTTACTTCGTACATCTTTGGCAAAAAATAAGGTTCTCGTTTAACATGGGGGTTATGATGACTTTATTATATTCTCCCTTCACCAGACTGCACTGTTGGCCAGCATTAATTTTTCTATAAAATAGTTTTAAACAGCTATGCATGCCTAGTTAACTTATGTGTATTTACCTGCAGTAGAAAAATAAAAACTGAGTCAAAATAGAAATTTTGCACAGCTTTCAAAAATGTTCACTTTATCGCAAACCACCTATGTAACGGGCAAGTTATAATTTTTACTTAGACATGTCTACGCAACAATTATAAAATAAACCTATTTTTATATTCAATATGAATTTCCGCTAGCAAACAACTTTAATACAATAAACATAGAATTCAAACTGGCCATACTGTCTTCCAATACTACTATCAGTATTCTAACATGAATATCAAAGTACAAAGCTTATTTAACTGAAATATTAAAAAAATTATGGAAGATAGTGAAATATATGTAAAAACACAGTAGCATGCAAAAAGTTAAAATCTGTAGACAGAAAATTATATTTTACTATAGTTATCAAATTTGAGTCATATTTAGTTACCCTCGTCATAAAAAACAAAACAACCTTGAGAAAACATAGCAGCACAGATGAAAAATCAATTTCACAGGCCTTCATTATGTAATACATTGTTTAGTTGATGCTGCCCCAAGGCTCTAGAGATTTTTGGTAATGGGTTAGATTGCTGAGTGGGGGCAGTGTGCTTCTCTAGAAGATCTTTCAAGAAAGAGAGCATGATAAACAGGTTATTCTCCTAGAGTGGGCTGTCATAGAGCTAACCTTGGCCCAGTGACTACTGAGTGAGCCAAAAAGGATCTTCCATAAATATGGGAAGGCAGATGTTTTACTCACCTTATAGAGGATTTCAGGAGGTTAATATATCAGGTGTTTTCAAGAAGGAGAAGACAAAGTAATTCAATTTCACAGGATGTGTAAATTCAAGGACACAACTACAGTCACTCGGAACTTTACAACGAATATAACATTTTCTTTGGCACTTGTCTACAATTAAGACTTGGGCAAATCACAATTGGTGAAGACATATGTTACAACCGGAGATATAATAGTTTTGACATCATGATAGAAACAATAGGTTACAATAACTAGTTTGACAGGGTGCTTTGGGCCGTACAACAAAACTTACTGGACAGGGCACTCTGGGCCGTTTGGATACTGGGTTAGACCTTGCTAGTGGCATTGGTGATCATCTTATATATATATATATATATATTATTACAGCAACTACGGGGTGCGTCAAAGTAGTAACATATTGTAACGAGTCAGCACTCTCGAGGACGTTGGGCGGAGTCGTCTGGCGGGCAGCACCACCTTCCCCTCCCACTGCTCGCTACCTACAGCCCCGGTGTTGAGACAGCGGGCTGCGCCCCTCCTCTTTCCTCTCCCCATGCTTTGCTATCTTCAGTCACATGGCGAGTCAGTGGACTGCGCCCCACTGCCTTTTCCTTATCTTTCTGCCCCTGGCGATGCAGGCCTCTCACGCCTAGCTGACGTCACAGGTGTTCTGAATGGGTGGGCACCTAACAGTCATCCAGGACAAGAATTCAGCTCAAACGTAATTAAATGTTCCCACAACACCTAGAATGTTCATCTTACCTACTACCATGGTCGGCGAGGTCTGAGCATATTCTGGGCGTCTATAAATACCGGCCCACTGCGCGCACAGAGGGAGTGATTGCTGCGTTTAGCTGTTGAGTGTCCGCAACGGACTTGGCAGTGAAGAACACGACAGGACCAGCAGATTGTGAAGAGGCTACATAGGTGTAGATGACGGTTACTCTTCGAGTGGTGTGAGTAAGTGTGAGAGTGGACAAACAGGTTGAATTGTAGCTGTGCACTGTAAGAGATTTTTAGATAGGAACTTATGTGGTCGGAAGACTGATTAGAGAGAGAGAGACGACATTAATTATACACTATAGTAGTAAATTAGACTTTTAGGGAGATTACCTGTACATAATATCTGTACGGGTTTACCTAAAAAGTGTGAATTGCGAGTGTTGCAACTTAATGTAGAGTGTTTATAAAGATTCTAATTAAATTAAAAACTTTTTTTAAAATTAATCTAAGCCCTCCATCCCAAACGAACCTGGCTGAGCCCAGGACAGCTAAGTTGTTACAATATAAAGCCAATACAATAAACACTGTTTACTGAGTATAAGGAAATTGGTTGTTTCACAAAAGCAAGCTGATATAGTTACAGCCTTTATGTGAAAGTTGCTACAAAACAGCCCATGTATCCAATCCATCGGCATCAAACAGCATCAAGAATACGACAGTTTGCAGTAAAACCGTGTAACACTTTGGTAATATTCTAACATACACGTAATGATACTGTCGCCAAGATGTAAGGAAGTTTAGTTGGTACATAGTTCTCCCTTGCTACCTTCCAAATAAATACCTTACTGCCAGCAATAATTTATACCAGTAAGTATTTATGTGTACACAAAGAGTACTGTGCTTCACACTAATTGATTTTACAATTATTGCAATCCATGTTTAACTAAAACCACAGGGGTACATGTAGGCAATATTAACAAGAACAAAAATAGCCAATGCTAATAAAACTAGGACCAATGTATCCACACAGCCCATCAGCGAACAGCACTCTCGAGCACATACATTGCATTCCCTTACTAATATACACTAAACAAGAAAGTACAGGTAACTAAGTCACTGCACAATAATTTAAAAATGAAAATTGTACAACTTTGTCAAAGTACATAATTTTCTAGATTTTTCATGTTCTTCAAAATGAGATTTACTTTAATAAACCAAAGTAAAATATTTAACAAAAATTATTTACTTACTTGTCAACATCAAGTGGATAAGTTATCCCACACCATCGCACTACAGCATCAGGAGATACAGAAATTGCAGATTAAACTTTAGGAATATGTACAAGCAGGGCAAGCAGGTGATTGAAGACAATGGAGAAGAATCCGTAAATGACGTAAATCACGAGAACATGATGCTGAAGAGCAAGTTTAACAAACAGCGCACTCACATAGAGGCAATGCAGGAGACGACCGATGCTCTCAGTGCCAAGAACTCCCAGCTGTTGGATGAGAAGTCTACAAGTGGCTGGTTCACCTCTGGCTGACCTGCTAAAATTGGCAACCAGTGAGGTTGCAGTTGATCAACAAAATAACTACCGGCTGCAGGAAGAATTCAGCACCCTGAGACTGAGATCTTGTTCCTATTAATGCACGAATGAAGTGCTTGATGTATTTTAAATACAATAAAAAGGGAGACATGTAAAGTTCACAAACGACAGCATACACCACTACAAAAACCTGAGACTACAATATTCAAAACTACTTACAGTACTGCTATAAAAACTACATATTTACTGCAGATACTGCCGGGAAGCAGAGTTGTTAAATTAAGTGCTCAGTTTTAATTAAAATAAAGTTACTTACTTAGCTACACTATAAATATGAACATGTTATGAAGATCTACATTAGCGGCAGGCCTAGTATTTGCCAAACTTATTTAATTTATAAAAGTAGACAACCAACACTAGAAGACTGGGGTTTTATGTTTTAATTTTACAAGAGAGAGAATGTTAACTATTTCTCTTGAATAAGCTTTGTACTTTCGATCAAAATGTTCATTTTTTGCACATAGCCAGAAACATAAACTACAAAAAAAAATTCATAATCAATAATAATACTTTCACAGTGTGTCACTACCACAAAACAGCAGGGGGAAAAACACTGATTGTGATGAAATAGTTCCGTTAAAATTATTGTGTGTAAAGTAAAAAAATGCTTATTTCAATTTTGAGTAACTGATCACAATACTGTTCAAAATCAATGAAATAATAATAGACCCTATTAATTAATGCACATAAGAATTAAATATTACTATTAGCACAGGTGTTTAATTAACACACATGTTTTTTTTCTAGTATCTTTGGCTGTGATGCAAAGTGTACACCATAACACTGGTTTACATTTACAGGGCACAAAAGTAATAAATATTATGAAAGGTTGTACCAGTAAATAACAACAGTAAGTACAAACAAAATAAAATTACAAAATCGTTACGTAAAATACTGTGAAGATACATCACTGCATCACTACAGCATTCCAGAAAACAAAGATTACAACAGAAATAATACGGAAAGTTATCCGAGATTAGCTGTAGTGAGTTGAACAAATATTGCTGCAATGGTGTTATATCTACAATATTTAGCGTGATAATTTACTCCCACTACAAGAATACTCTAACATCATACCAGTACATCAAATTCATTACACACAAAAACAGAACTGAACAAATGACAAAAAATCATAGCATTCAAAATCCAACAAAACCACACTCACACTTTCAGAAATGTATTGTATTTAAAATAATGCTTATAAAATAAAAACAAAATTACCGACATCTATATTGCTTTTTACTCAAGCATGTTACACAATTTGCTGGCTCAAAATTTTACTAAGATACATTTAGATCTAAAAATAAATAACTGTGCATAATGTAAATATGTAACAATTAACTCACAAGCCTTATACAT
>PNEQ01001570.1:9592-42711 GCA_003012365.1 Medauroidea extradentata | reverse complement strand
AAAAAAAAAAAAAAAAAAAAAAAAAAAAAAAAAAAAAAAAAAAAAAAAAAAAAAAAAAAACTTTAAAGAAATAAAACATTTATAAATCATTGATTGAAACAGCACATTTTATTCACTCGAGTGCCTGTAAGTATTATGTAATACATACTAAATTTTTCCAATTGCCTAAACCGGCAGTTACAATAATTTTTTGCACTGATGTGCACAGGTAGTGGTAAAGGGGTGTGACTGCTCTCTTAATATGCTCAGAAAGCAACCCTGGACTTTTTTTTTTTTTTTTTTTTTTTTCCAGTCAATGATATGGGTAGGTACAAAATGTTACAACTGTTATGGTTTGTTCCCACAAAATAATAGAAAATTTTACCAAAGAACACAGTAGCATTTCATATATTTTCAGTGGACAGTCCTCTAAATGCTCACTGACGAAACTAGAATGGTCACATGAAAACTCGTAAGTTTGATATACCTTCTTGTAGTAGAAATATTTGGACTTGGATGTAATAGATTCCAACTCAGATACAAGTTTCATTGGCTGAAAGCTAGTAAGCTAGAGCTAATGTTTAAAATCCTACCAGCTGACAATTATAGGACAGTAATTTTACAAGTATATGTAACTATAACAAGACAGACAGTACCTTAAATAGCATTGACTTTGGCCCACTCAATACTATGTGAGTACAGTACTGACGTCATTTGGTGAAAAGATAACTGGCACCAAGTAACTAAAAACATTACATTCATTCAGCCACTTAAAGCTAGACATCTTCAGTTAATGACGTAAAACATATATTTTGAGTGGGCCAAAGTCATCTCTGTTTACGGTACTTGTGTTGGTTATTGCTCTACATGTAAGCTGTCGTAACAAGTAAAAACATGCACGACTGAATACAAACACACAACTAACTTGCTCTTCTGAACAATGTACTGTTTAATTGTGACATTTATACAGGCAATGCTTCGAAATGGGTCACTGAATTTATGTCGTAATTATATGTGATGCAAGATAAGGAAACACTAATGAAGGTAAATAATTGTGTTAAATGTGTATGTATTAATGAGTATTTTGTATTACTACAGTGAGAAATAACAAGGTTTCACTGCAGGGCTGATTGGAAGATTTAATTGGCTTTACACATAAGCAGAGAGGATTAAATAAATATAGAAAAATTATAAGCATTTTTGAAACCACGATGAAACCGCTATGAATCAGATGTAAATACTCAAACTTACGAGATAAAAAAAATCTGCATAAGGTCAGAGTTAAAGTTTGATTATTTTAACTCTTTTGCTGCAGGATAAAATTTTTTAACTATGCCAAGATAGCGTAAAAATTTTTTTAAAAAATCAGTTTTTTGTAAACAGTTTATTTTTTGCACCAAGTATTTGCAGTGTCATTTAATTCTGAGTTTGACTACAGTTGCAAGTTGCAGTTTAATATTTTGTGTATTCGACTATAGTGGAATGTGCAGCAAAAGAGTTAAAAATGCATGATTATGAGAAATGCATAAGAGAATCTATAAGCACATATGAATACTAGGCCGAGTATTCAGGTCTAGGCTTTGGCTATTTATTGTCAACAATGTGTGTCCTATAGAGACATACCTATTACTGTACTTTGGGAGATGAGCAAGAAAACATCACAGTGTCATCATTAACACTACATTAAAGCTATACAACAATATGACAGGTATTTTTCTGATGCCAATGAGATTAATTGATTTGTTTCCATGTTTTCAATGACCTGCAGTATGGTAGGCAACCAGTGAGGATACACAGCTAGTGAGTGTACATGAAATTCTGAGCATCATGTTTTTGAAGATGCCTACTGAAGTTACAAGTATTTATCCAAAAATAATTTTGCACGAAACAAGCAAATGAATACTGTATATTTAATGTCTATATGACTTTTTTAAAGTTGGAACTCGTTTAGCCTCCACCAGTAGTGAAAATGATGATGATGATGATGATGATGATTATTATTATTATTATAATTATAATATTATTATTATTATTATTTAAGTATACATAATTATTAAAGTAACATAACTAATTTTTTGTCATTTTTTATAAAAATCACAGTACTTAGTAACATAAAAACTTCTCAGAACAATTAGACAAATTTATAATTTCAATCAGTTGACAATAAAAAGTGTATCTTACACGGCCCATATTTATTTCAATATAAAACCCATAAAATCAGCAACATTCTGATGCATTCACTACAAGAATATACACTATGTGAAGGATATGCTTGACAATGAGTGTCAGGAACATTTTAAGACCGAGAGAATGGCATTATATTTCTAACAAAAAATACTACTTTTCAAACACTACAATAAAAAAATACTGATGCCTTCTATTTTCAACTAACATTATTTTTTTTTAACTAGCCTACGAATAAAATAATTTTCATTTACAAAGCAACTATATTACAAATTACCATACCTTACTTTACAAGGTTTACATATTGAGATCACATCTGTATAATGTACAATCTATTAATCTATTTTATATACACACATCTGCACATGATTGTATTTTCAGTATGACAAACTGATCTGTTCCACACATATGACATTAACACCAAATACCATGATTGTAAGTTTAAGAACGATTCAGTAAAAATTTTAATCACCTGTACGTTCATTATGTTTCTTATATTAAGTTATTTCATTGCGCATCATTCTTGGGAATTTTGAACCCCCGCTGAATTCTGGGACTGTCCGTTAGACTGCTAGCGAGGGTAAGAATGGGTGTAGAGCGTTCTGGCTGGCTAGTCTCCACTACACGTACACATCTAACAGGTTCAGAAACACGCCCCAAGTTCTTCCCCTTCTTTTGACCATCCAAGTCTGGTGTCACAACACTTAGCGATGTGCCAAATGAACCATTTGACTGTAAGTGAGGATCATTGTTTGAAAACGGCTTGAATTCATCGCTGGGCAGAGACTTGAGAGTCACCACACTACCAGATGAATCAGAAGGGGACTCTGAGACGTCTTGCATCTTGGTGGCGTGAAGCTTGTGGTCTCTCGTGAAAGAGGACACAACAGGGCTTCTGGAGAGAAGCCTTGGCTGAGGGCTTCCAGAGCTCAGCCTCCGGACGGAAAGGGGCTCCACATATGCTGTGACTTCCTCTTTCTCGAGAAGATCTTCAGATTCTCTAATTACATGCAAGCTAGAGGGGCTATGAGTGGCACATGCTAGCAGATCACCATGCTGCGAGTTGTCAGACGTGTCTAACATTTCTGCCTGGTCAGAGGACTCAACAGAGGTTGATAACCTGCCATGATCTTTGGCACCTTGCTTAGCCAAAGGGCTGCCAAACACTTGGAAGATGCTCTTCCTTGCTGGTGACATTGTAGTCATGGATGAAGTTATGGTACGTTCTTCATCCTCATTGAGATCTACTTCCAGGCTAGAGTTACCTGTTTCAGCTTCGTCTGATTTTTCAGATAACTGTTCCTCTTGCCAAGCATCTGGTGGTTGCAGAGATTCCTCTGCTCCCAGCTCGTCTGGAAGGTCTTCAACAACATCATCCACCTCTGCAACTTCAGAACTTGCTACTTTCTCATCTACATCAAACTTGGCACCACTTCCAGATCCAAAGTCAAACTCAGAACTTGCTGATACAGAAACAGGCGTAATGTCTCCACTGTCACCATCTCTTGATGAGACAATTGAGATCTGGGCATCAGGATTGCAAACACTTTCTCCTCCCTGCGTGTAGAAGTCCACATAGCCAATGCTTCCGCGTGCATCTCGATCTGCAGAGTATGAGTTGCTTTCCTCTAGGAGTATTCCAACACTGCTCAGGTCCTGGTCCAATACTGCTGGGAAGATCTGAGCCAGTGATGCTGTGAAGCCATTGTAACTGGAAACAAATAATTACTGTCATCATCATGCCAAACTATTTAAAATATAACCTGAAACTAAAAATACTAATTTTAAATGGTTTTGATGCTCCAGAGTTCCCATGCATTCCTTTTCTATTCTAGGCGTTAGTAACATATTGATAGTGTAACACTGACATTCGGCAATAGAAACGCTGAAATCATGTAAATGTTTATTTTTCACGTATTAAATGCCTTTCTGAAATTTATACATTTGTAATATTGTGCATGCACTTAGGAATTTTTGGTAAACATCCACAAATTTCACAATGTTTAAAAACTTTGCAAGCATACAAGCGAGTAGAGGTACAAGAGATGAGCAGCTGGAAAAGTGGTGAATTACATCTTGCCAACCCCTCCCTCAGAGGACGTGTGCATATAACACAGGGGAGCACTTGCTGCATGATGCTGCTGTTCATAGGGCTACACTGTCTGGCACCCTGACAAGATTCTAACATGACCTGATGGCAACACCCTCAACAAAAGCAGTTTGTCTTTATGCCTAAGTTATGTTCATCAAGATACTGTCCAAGTCAGACTGTTTACAGGTATGTTGGCCAGTGGACATCATACTCTAGTGCTAAAGAAATTTCAGTCACATGTGGTGGCGTAGTTATAATGCAAACCAGAGGATAAGACCCTTCTCCTACATTTGAACCTATCCCTCCACACCTCCATAAAAGAAATTACCTAATTTGGAAGGATATTTCTAATGCTCTATGAGACTGTCTGGCCTGAGGTTCTGATGAATTGAGATGATAAGGTTGGAAGCCACCCAGCAATTAACTGCCTCAGATGTAAGCACAAAACTTATCAGGGAGTTCAGGGCACTGCATGGAAACACATCTTGCAAGCAAATACTTACAGATCTTTCTTCTCCTTGCAGACCAAGAGAGACAACGAGACACACTAAGAAAACACACACAGCCATTAGTTCTTATACTGGGTGTATTGCACACTCTCAGGTACATAGTTGACCAACCCCAGCGCGGTGGGAGTGAAACTGACACGATTTGGGATGCGAGGACGTGTCCGAGTTATGACATTAAAATGCTTATATATAATTGAGACACATAGACGTGCTCATGAACCAAATGCCTTCCCTGGGTGCTAAATGTTAAATTTAAGTCATCCAGCCTCGAAATGTGGAACACTTAGTGAGAAAAAGTGCACTAAAAAAGAAGAATTGAAAAGGTATTGGATGAACTGGGTCTTGCAGCACTACTGGATAGTCAAAGTAAAATTACGGTCTCTTATGTTGGTAGACATCTGTGACCCATTGTGGTCACATTTCTACTGGGGAGTGCATATGGCATACCTGGTGGCTACCAGGGGTTCTTGTGTTGCTGCACAATTCATACTCAAGTCAAACAAAATCAAGCTACCAAATATAGTCCAGGGACCGATTGAATACAGCTTTTTATGGGTGCAATGCAAAATTTGCACCTGTGTTGCGTTTGGTTGCGCTGCATTGAAATTATATACTCACGTAATGCCATAGAGGACCCGTTTAACTTGCTCTGCACTTGCGTTGTGCTGCATCGGTGCAAATAACAGGTGGCAATATTTAATCGGGGCCCAGGTATTTAAGACTCAAAAAGGGGCACCAGAGGAAAGTTTTGGTGGGGTCGTGATATTTGGTACCATTACGTTTCTCGGGTCACTAAATAATAATAATTTGAGATTTTCCTACAAATTTCTTTCCATGAAAGATGTTTTCTTTTTTTTTCACAAAATAACTGTAATAAAACCCTGACTTTTTCTGTTGTCCCCCCCCCCCTCCCAAAAACACCCTTTTGAAATAACTCTAACGCTGTGCATTTTACATCGGCTATAGGCCTTGATCTTATACAAAATTACAGAGGATAAAATTTACTACATTCCATTCCCCTTAGGCTTTTTCTCTGCTTAATGGTTCAGCTGTTAAGAGTGAAGTGAAAAAGAGAAAGACATTCAAAAAGTGGGAATTATCTCACTGTACATCAATCTAACACAAAAAGTATCTAACCTATGCAAATGGTGAAAACATATGACAATAATGATGTAAAAATTTAAAGTTTCATGTAATTAAAGTTTTTTTTCTACCAACGGTTTAGCTGTAAGAGCAATGCCAAAAATATGCGTGTTTGACTGTTTATATTGACAACGTGCCGTCATACTGAACAGTGGCAATTATTTGACTGTTGCATACACTACCGGCCCTGTTCTTATTTTGTTAGTCAGTTGATTTGTTGTCTCGCAGTCATTCAGACATCGTGCTTCAGCTAATATTGTTTCGCCACAAATCCATGTTAACTTAGTTAACAGGCAAGTTTAAGTTTTTATAATGAAACATTTGGTCCTTTGGGGCTGGATTTTGGCTAAATGTGAACATTAACGTAAGAACCCCAATTTTACACTCCCCTGAATTACATTTTCCTTGTAAATACACAATTTTTTCTGTTTCTAATTATTTTTCCTACATTAACTATGTATTTATTCCTGCCATTTACACTTCAGTTGATACTTGCTACCTTTGATGTGAACATTTTTTATGAAGTTAACAATATTTTTCTCCCCATTTACAAAGTAAATGTTGATATTGTGGGGAGGAAAAAAACTATAGAATGTATCTATTTTGTGTACACAAAAAAAAAAAAAAGGAGGAGGGCAATTTAATCAATGTTAGTACAGTAGTATGAATCACTAATTTTCTTGATCTAGAACTCTGTATTTTGGTGGACACTGGAAGACTGGCGTGAAATGTGTTAAGTTTCATCTGCAACATGTTACTGGTGAACAGCATCTCATACACGAAATATTCACAACTGTTCTCACTCAAGAGGAAGCAGTCATGAACTCGGGCCCACTCTGCCCCCTCAGCACTGACCTAAATTATCTTTCGATGTTGACTCAAGGAGTCTTATGCTGGAAATCTCTCGACTTCTCAGGCTACTGGACTTCAGTCAAGTGGCGATATCGTATGTGAGTTGGTGTGTGCCAGATTTGGTATGCTGGACGTTAAACTAGTCGTATGTGATTTTGTTTGTTGCATTCCACGTAGTTCAGTCAAATGGCATGAGAGATTTAGAAAATAAATGTACGTAATTACGTTTGTGTGGTTACTTTGCTTTCATTGCACTGCCCAACCACAGCTCACCATTTCAGTTGTTTGTGTTGTCACCTATATGGTACAAACTGTGTAAGTTTAAACTAACACTATGCAAATACGGTTTGTTATAAGCATGCATATGAAGGCTTGATAATACAACTTCAAAACTGTTGTATTGTAACATAATAATTGTACGTGAATTTTGTGCGCCTTTTTTTCTTTATGGACTAACAGCGATGTTGGTATTTATTTGCATATGGTTAAGGTGCCCTAGCACCCTTGACGTGATGTTTGAATATTATTTCTACAAGGTACAGCCTTTCCCTCTAGCATAGGCTACATGACAAAAGCTGTTTTTGAAGGAATGATTTGGATGTTTTACTTGTATATTTGGGGGCCTAGAGTGTACAAATAAGATAGTCTTGCAGCAACAACATTCAACATCAGTACATATCAACCCCAAATCCTCACATATTTAAATATGTATTTTGTTCATTTGTTTTATTTTGGTATAACGCTCACAGTTCCAAACACGGCTAACAGGCTTGCAGATTTGTTCAATAATAATACATAGGTTCTCTATATTCACATGAAAAAACTGCAACAAAATCCAAATTACAATAAAAATAAACATATTTCAACATTAGAAGAATGGTACTCCCACCCACTCCGTCATCCTCATAGCTCAGTCCTATGCAAAATAGTCAAGTCACTCGCCTCAGACCTCTCGACTAACATTGCCAAGTGTAAAGTCGTACACGATCACAATCACATGGTTAGTGTATATGAAAACAGCAAATTGTATGCCAATATACCATTCGACTGACAAATCGCACACGACTGAAACTCCAGAAAATGGCCTCAGACAGTCATTCCCGAGCCAGACATAACCAGCCTGTCTCACAGTACTGTCAGCGCTGGCAGTTAGTGAAGAGAATTCATCAAGACACTTGGAAGCTGTGGCATGTTGATTATCTCCAATCTCTTCAGCAGCAACAGAAGTGGATCAAGTGTGCTCCTCCTCTTCAGATATAAGACTTAGTTCTTATCTATGATGATCGTTTGCTTCCATTGCAGTAGCGTAAAAGAAGGGTTGTGGATCTACATCCAGGTAATGATGGTACTGCAAGGGTAGCCACAGTGTACACCACACAAGGACTCTTGAGAAGAGATCTGTCAAGAAGTTGTGTTTTCTCCCTAGATGTGTAAAATAGAGTATTTTAGATGTGCGGAATGTTTGTTTATATAGACGCCACACAGCCATACTGTGACGAGTCTGTCTCTGTGGTGATTGGATGTTGATGTCCCTGTTCACGGTGCTAAGATGTGACGTTGCTGCTTTGCGTGTGTTATGATGTTCGCGGTGCTAGATGTGCCGCTGTCTCTCTGTTCGTGGCGTTGAGGTTATGTAATGTGGCTTGCTCTGGATACCTCAGTTTGTTTAAATTATTTGCAGGGGTAAACATCCATTGTGATTTCACTAATTAAAACTCACGAAATATGGCAACTATTGTTTTATTTTCAATCCTACTTTTTTACATTTTTTTTTGCTTCGTGATGTTGCTACAAATGGCGGTTCGGTACCAAACACAAATAAAACGGTCGGATGTCCGGCGTTACCATGTCCGAAGTTGATTAAACAAAATAAAAAAATAAATAAACAAACATAAAATACCCCTCCCGTTGCCTGAAACTTAGCAAATGCTATGCCATCCCACAGTTATGGCACAAACCCTGTATCTCCTGCCACATTCATATAAATTTTAAAGTTCAAAGAAAAAAAAACACTCTAGGGGCACTAAAGCCTCCTACAGCCTCTCCAGCGCTCCCAGGGCCAGCCCCGCTGCGCCCTGCTGACGTCTCTCCCGGGCAAACGCACAACTACACCTTCACCACCACAGGCCAGCGCCCGGCTCGAACTGCCTGACAACTGCCGCTGATTGACTCACTGACACGCAACGGACATGGTAACTAAAAGCACACCTCAGCAGAGTGATACAACAAAATCCAAAAGTTATCAACACCAACAAAATTACACTTAAAACATAAAACAAAGAATTCCAAAATTTGAAGTTATGGTTTTCACATCAAATTGATAAAGAATATTAACACAAATATAATAATTGGGGACAAAAGGTGCACAACAGTGGAACTACTTTCATGGCGCAATACCCTAAGCAACCCCCTGCTATGGCTGACCTATGTACGTCAATAACCTAAGTCATGAAGTGAATAACCTACGTCATGAAGAAATTCCATGAAGCAAGCGATCAACTAGAACGTCGACGCCAGAAATCCTATGGCCTGGAGAAGCTTGCAACACAAAAAGTTACTCACTACACCACGAAAAATTTAATAAGATACTAAAATTGCCAAAACTCAAAAATTAGTTAAAATACAAGAAAAAGTTATATCAACAAAATTTATTAAAATTCTACTGTGGTCAATTTGAAACCAAACAAGCCAGGAAAATACACAAATAACTCTACTTTAAAATTGCTGACTGTATTTTCATATTTAAATTTTGAAAGGATGCATTTAAATTAATCATGTCCCCAATTACTAGGTTATTGAATCCTGTTGTATCATCCCGGACACTTGACGAACAAATACTGAAAACGACATATAGCCTGTTATTAAAGATTTGAATTTTAAATACGAAAAAGAAATAATTGACATAGATTTAAACAAGATGGGGGTCATTTTAAAGGGATTTTACTGTATGTTAACTACACATTTTGATGCTGTTGCAATCTTCACAAAACCGCAGCGAGCAAAATTTTATTTAGATTTTCACGACTATCACTATGGGCTATAAAGCTGTCACTTGTCTCACAGCGCCCAACAAATCTAAAAGCCACAAACAATTCTTCTCCAAAAAACCATTAAGTACACATTAGTAATGTAACTACTATACCTGTAAATCTAGCAAACAAAAAATTTCAGTTTACAAAATACAATTCACCAACCAATATTCTTGTAATCTATACTGATATTGAACAAAGATCTACACAAAGAGAATTTTGCAGGCATCTAAAGGCATTTCAAACTTACCCATCATTGCTGATCAAACTTGCAGAGAGAGACATTTCACTACTCTCTGACGTGCCACCTCCACGAGAGAAAAAATCAGAGAGAGCGTTTGGTGAGGATGGACCACTACTGGACACAAATGAAGGAGGTCCACTCCAGCCGATACCTTTAGAAAGAGACAACAAAAAAATATAACTCAGCCATCACAGTAATGCAAATAAGATATATTTGCACTTCATATTTGAACAGTAACAAAATTACTGTCGAAAAACTGAAAGCTGAAGCTTCTACAGTTAATGACAATATGATATCCATCAAAATTTTAAAGTGATCCAACGAGGCCTAAAAAGACATTATGGATATACTTTAACAGCTCTACTGATTATAGTTTTATGTATACTGTACTTTGTCTCAGTGGGAAAATACTAACAGAAAAACTTTTTTTAACACTTCTATTCCTTGTGTTAATTATGTAGTGGCCTTTAGGCTCGGGGCCACCAACAGGGAGAGAAAAATGGGAATGTTTGTCCTGGAGTAAAGGGGCCCCAGATACCCTAAATTAGTGGAAAAAACATACTATGATCAACTGGCTTGGAAATAAAATTTAATTTTACTATCTCAACTTTTTAAATTATTTAAATTGCTAAAATATTAAATAAAAAATTAATTTGTTTAAATATTTAAAATTGGCTTACTTTCATTGTGATGGTGTAGCCTAAGAGGCCATGGTGGCAGAGTGGTCAGACCACTTGCCTCCCATCAAGGCGATCTGGGTTAGATTCCAGACAGAGTCGGTCCCCAGATTTTTGCATGTGGGAATCTAGCTGTACGATGAAGCTAGCCGGTGGGTTTCCTCGGGATCTCTCATTTCCCCCACCCTTCTCATTCTAGCCCTTTAACACTGCAGAGCCTAATTCAACGTCGTCATTTGGGGTACGCAGATTGCCTACAGGCACCCAGCAATAAAATGTGTATTCTGGGTGCGATACCCTAGCCTTATGGTATCCCCCTCGTATGATATTTATTTATTTTGTAAAGTGTATGATAGGACACAAACTTAAGATGTGGTTTTGAGACTAAAATAACTACATTTCTGACACAATACCAGGGTAAGTTAAGAAACAAATTATTTTGTCAAGTAAAAAAATTGTTCTTGTCATTGACATCATAAGTCATGAGATACATGTAAGACTAAAAATGGGTTTATGAGAAGAAAAAAAAAGAAACAGGTTAGGTAACACGAAAGGCAGTGGCGTATATTCTGTGTGTGCTAGGTATGTCGTGCATACCATCCAAAAATTTAATAATTCTCACCATTTGTGTGATGCAGTATCTTTCTACTGAAGGCAAGGAGAGCAGAAAGAAGAAAGAAGAAGAGAGACAAGCGACTACAGTATGCGTGTTCAATAAGCAGCTTGCGTTCGGGGACAGGATTATACCGCCAGGTAAGGGAAGATTGCTGCATGCGCATAAATAAAAAATGAGAAGTAGTAAAAAACAAAGAGAAAGACCAGATTATGCATGCAGCTGGCTACCAGCTCTCATTTATGTGTCAGAATTCTGATACTGGTTAGGGAAGAATGTTGCGTGTACAGCCAATTAGAAAAGGCAAACTAAATCTTCTACAACAATTTTGTTAACTCCCACTTTAAGCATGAGGTAAAAATGTGACATGTTTGGAATGATGGACCAGATTACAACCAATATTAAATATTTTTGACAAACTCATACCATCAAGTGACTGTACCATAACAGTAAATATATAATTTTGAATGCTGGTTATAATGCCAGTAATGAAACATGCACTATTTTGTAATGAGTTGCTGATATTGGTGTAGTAAGATATTTGGGGGAAGCTTTCATACTGTACTGGATGGTATTAGTCCTACTCTGTGACATTCCGTGCAATGACCATGGAATTGAGTAGAGTGGTAGGTGTCCAGGAGTATAGGCGACAGGCGTGTTAATTGGCGATTGTGTTTTCGAGATGGGACCAAATCTCCACTCTACATGTAGTGCAAAATTTTTTTTGGTGTAGGCTTATGTAAATTATTCTTTTATTAATTTTAACTATATAAGTTTTATTTCATTTTGACTGTAAAGCAGTAGGAAAAAATATTTTGCATGCCAACACTTTAAACATTATGCTAACAAATTTTATAAAAAAATTTAAATTGTTTAAAAAGGCAGACCAATATTATTATTCCCCGAACTAGTTTCAGAGCACAGGGACAAAAAATACCAGTAACTGAGAATTATTTCTATCTTGCAATATGACAGTTGAACAGTTGACATGGTGCTCTGTTCTAAACAAGAAATTTTTGGTCTTGTTTGCTACTCTACAAAAAATCACACAGGAACAAACATGGTTTTTTAGATTTAAATCGGAGAAAGTTACCAAGTCTGTTGTTGAAGTGATGTCTTGTAGGTAAATTGTTTTCTTTTTGTACATTTTGTGTCAGATTACTCTGTAATTGCTATGATATTTATCATATAGCAGATACATGCACAGAATAAAAATTAAGAACCGCTTGGTAAGAAACACAAAAGAAAAATTGCAAATGGTGCTACTTTAGGCCTATGTACACAGAAATATTTTCTAGACTCGTTCTGGCGGTAGTTTCTTCACGGGGTGTAAGAAATGGTTACAAATGTGTAAGCCCATGTCACTTTGAAATGTAGTTTTACTTACAAAACAATTTGTTTATGACGGACCCCAAACTCTTGTTTGGCAGCCCTATTCAGGCTTAGTACATACTCGAAGAAGGATTGACCAACAAGTTTTCTTACAAAGAATACAGCATGGGTTATTACGAGTATGGCACCAGGGAAAGAAACGAATCACAGGACATAGGTTCATGACTAGTGCAAGTGCTTTACTCGGCAAGCTGCGCCCACAATTATGGTTTGGCCACAAAGTGGTAACGGTATCTGTGGCAGTGTGGGTAAATGGTTATACAAGCAGTTAAGTTTTCACAATGGATAGGAACAGAGGTATAAAAGGTCCATCTGCCTGGGGTGAAAGGACAGTTTTTAGCCGGCTCTCACAGAGTAAAGTTCTGCCTAGGACCATGATCAATGTCTGGTAAGTTATATGTGAACTAGGAGTCGAGTGGGAGGGTTTTACCTTCCTACATTAACACATGGGGTGCAAAGTATAGTTGGGTAGGGTGGCCTACAAGGGGATGGGTAACTCGTGTCACTCCAAATCAAATCTGGTGCATGTATTGCACAGAGTTTCTACCTGTACTTCACCTAAACCACCTCCCCTGATATGGTGGTCCTCTCCCAACACTTCAATTTTATCACCACTAATTGTTGTAAACTGACGGGGACCACGACAGAGCCTTATGCTGAGGGGTGGGTCACAACGAGACAATCTCCCAAATCTACCTGTATAAGTATGGCAGGCTACAATACTGGAGAAACAGTGACAAGAGAGAGAGGTGGTATGGTTGGTTTCTTGGGACTCCTCCCACCTGTGAAAGTCTGGTCAGGCCAACATTTCCCTTACCTCTCAACACTGTCTGCCCCCCTCTGCTGACGGCTGCTGCCTTCCATTCCCATTATCATGCAGCTGGAAGGGTGGGAACCTCCTTCAACACAGCTTTTAATAGCTCGTTAGTCACCTGAGGACTTGAACTAAGTGAAAAGGAAGGACAGGGGCTCTTACTACTGTCAGTCTCTTTAGTCTCCCTCTGAAGGTGTCTCGCCCACCCGACTGTTGTTGGTAACCTGTCCCAATGCCTGCTCTAGGAACGTCAGTGGGGCATCGGGACTCATTGTTGGGACACATGAGGATTACTGATTCAGCAAGATCTAACCCCACGCCTGTAACGGGAGGTAACACTCCCCTTCTGGGGCTGCTGCCATGACAGAGGCGTCTAGCCAACCCACACTGGGCCCATGCTACTCAAGGAAAGCGCGGGACCTAGGCTGACCATTGTGCACCCGACTAGACGTGCTTCCACACCTCACCGTAGTCCAACGGCATCCAAATGAAGTGCCCCCGGGCTTCATTCACCTCAGACTTGACACATGTTTCCTCTCCACTATGCCCTAGCTGTCTTGTCTCTCATGAAATGACAATGGCGATGGAATTTTGGGCAAGAGAAGGTAGTCCAGAACTGTTTGTTACACTACTGTTTGTGGAATGAGAAACTGCCAGTTCAGATCACCTCATTTATTCCGGAAGACATGAATGCTCCTCTCGTTCAACCGCCAGAACTTAGCGCCTAGCCCTGATTCTGGACAGGCCCCTATTCCCGAAACTCCAGACAGCTCTTTATTATGGTGTAATCATCTCCTTTTCAGTCCCCAGAAGCTATCTCCATCCACAGGGGTCCCCAGCTCCCAATTGGCAGCTTTCGCTCCAGCAAGTCAACTGAATCAACAGCTCATTCTTGACCCACATACACTCCTAGATGATCTGGTCCCCACTCATGCACTCACGTATGCTGGCAGATCCAGAGAAAAGTGTGAGGAGATAGCATTTTTCATCAACCAACCAACATATCCGATGGGAGAATTTACGTTCTTATGGAGACTACAAGTCATCTTCTCTGACCTCTCTGTTACCTACTTAACAAAGAGTCGGAGGGTGAATTATAGGAAAGGTGGCCACTTTCTCCAATTGAGGCAGACACTCACTCCCCATTGCCATTTATGCTGGTAGAAAGGTCATCAGGCCCATTTACTCCAATAACTTTTCAGTAGAGGTACAGGAATGACGGGATAAAAGGGGAGAAGGAGGTGAAGATGTAAAGATGGGCAAGGGAACTGGCATCTTGTTAGGATACTAGGGTAACCATACAGGAAGGAGGCTATAATCCGCATCCAACTGAGCAGAAAGGTACACGAAAAAGTGTCGTACAACATGACACATGTGGCACCAAGAAGGTGGGGTCTATTAGTGAGAAAGCGAGGTGTCAAGATTTCTGGCACCCACAATATGAGGCCAAGTACCGCAAGGCGTCAATGTGTAAAAATCCAAATTATTTGAAACTGTTGCTATACACACTATACAATAATATTTTATATACACTACATTATAAATTTCAAATGCACAAAATTATTTATTAATTATTTTTTAATTTTAGTGTCATAATGTCTGTGTATTACCACACTTAAATACATTTCATATAATAAATAAATCTCTAATTATCATAAAAATTATGTGTCAATTAGTACAGTATTTTATCTGAAAGAGCAGGAAAAATCTGAATTGACTAACCTTTTCTTTCTACTGTTATAAAAATTAAAGTAAATTTGGTGGTTTTCTATGAAAAAATAAAAATAAAATTATTTACAAAATTACTGAGTTCAGGTAGGTATAGTTCATTCGGGATAAAGTGAGCACTATAAATTTAACCTTTGAAAAATGTCACTAGTCGTTACTGCATATAACTCTACATAAGCCATAGTTGTCCTACTGCGTTATATGTTTGGCAGTGAGATTACGCAATATAGTCCCGTGTGTTTTCCCATTTAAATCTAACAAAACAGAAACAAAATCAACTGAAATCGACAAAATTGTATTTTCTATAATTAATAAACTTTTCTATTAAATTGTATTGATTCATACTGACAGTACAATTTATTTTACACGCGCAAACATTAAGTGACGTGTCCAAAGAGGTTATACACGTCCCGTCGTTAGCCGTTACGCGCGGAGAGATACGAATTGGCTGAAAATAGAAATTTTACAGGGCTTTTTTGAGTGCTCACTTTAACCCAAACTGCCTATAGCCAGGGGTTAATATCTAATATACAGAGACCAGAGAAGCTTGAGCATCTGTCTGAAATACACAAATATGTGTGCTACAAATTAAACAATTTAAGATTATAAAATAACAAATAGCAGTGTGTGTTGAGGTTCTCCCCAGCCCTTGCATTTTTGACTCTCGATTGATTCATGTGCGTTAAATGAATTTATTTTCAGGCTGGTAGTTTTCTACATTTTGGAACTTTTGTTGCTGGCCCGCCTCAGCTTTGGGCGAGGTTGGGCGTCTTCGAAGCCGCTCGTGCCCCCACTCCTATTTGCCCCCTCTTTCCACTCCTCGCTACTCCTACTTCCTACCCATCGGTGCCTACACGCCTGCCTTGGGCTGGCACTCTGGTGCTATCCTTGGTCCTGACCGGTTGCTTCGCCCTCTAGGCACTCCGTCGGTCAGTTTGATTTAATGTTTTGTGTTCTGTTATTTTCATGGGTCGTTCGAGCTCTGTTTTCTCGGTGAATCTACCCATTATGAGTTCTGTAAATTTCTGGTTTGTTAAGTTTGTATCAACGGCATGTCAAGGGGTTGCATGAAATGAGATTTAATTATGTTTTATGTTGATGTATGCGCTTTGAATGAGAACTCTACGCCAGTGTAACTTTGTAATACGCTTTGAACATATAATATAGCAGGCACCTGAATTCTTGAATGTTGGCTCTATTTTATTTCGAAGGTATTAACAACCCTGACTCCCTAACCTGTCTTGTGTTCATGTCCAATTGGGGCACAATTTTCTGTGCAACTCTGCTTGGGTAAGTTCCGAGTTGGGGTTGTTTGCAATTTTCACATCTCCCTCTAACCCTCCTGTTGTCTGGGTTTTCATGTCTTGCGATTTGTTTCGTTTTGGTGTTGTCATGTGTCGTGTTGTATTTGTGCGGTGTGTTGTCACTTGTAATCGCGGAACGTAATTTGAGTGAAGTGACCATGGCCTATTGTGGGGGAAACGAATTTGTATATCGCATGGGATATTTGGAGTTCTGTGAATATTTGCAAGAATCTGGTGTCGAGTTCCTAGACAGAGAAGATGTGACTGGGTTGTGTATTCAAGCGCTGGCTTACATTAATTCTTTACGTTATGTGGAGCGGTTGAATCTCAGGGGGACGACTTTGACTGCTGAAGATCCGGTGACAGCGGCTCAGTGTTTTTTAATAGGGCAGTTAAATGGGGTCGGTGTGTTACAAGAAGTTCAACCTGAAGATGTGCTGCGTTTCTTGGTCTGTATTGACCATATTTATTATAACCATCAACTTGTCGATGAAGCAATATTTACGACGTGTTTATCTGCACGGCCATGCAGGAATGATTTTGGGCAAGATTCCACGTGCTAGTGAAGGTAACGAGGCGTTTAAAGTACGTCAATTGGAACATACAGGCCCTGCATCAGTGTTGTCGGCTATGAAGAGGCAGTACGTCTATCGCTACCAGCGACCTGAGGAGACTGTCCCTAGTTATGTAGAGGATGTAAGAGGTTATGCCAGGGCCATGAATTTGACTACGGCCAAGGAAAAGTTTGTTGGGAGTATCATCGATCACCTGATGCCTGTGGCGCATAGTCATCGGTTTGTTTGTGCGTGTGCTAATACTTTTGAGGACCTCCGTGTGTTGGCCCTTGATACAGAGCAGGAGTTGCAGTTGGAACGTGAATTTCATCATTCGGTTCACCACATGTTGCTATTTGATGTTTCAGTTATACCCTCAGGTTTGAAGTCTGTTACGGTTCAACGTGGATGTGCGCAGATCACGTCTTCAGGCGCGATCGATGGTGATGTTTGCATGCCTTGTTCGGGTAATGTTGGTTTTGGTGTCGGAGGGGCGAGAGCTAGACGTGCGAATTGCACTAAGTACAGACATGTAATAGCTAGTTGTCCATCTCCCCCTGTTAGCCTGAATGTGTAGGTGTATTTTCGTTGTTCTCTGCCAGGGCATTTGCGGTCGGCATGTCTGGAAAACTAAAATTTGCCCTTCGTGGACATGCGACGTAGGGTACTTATCACAGACATCATGCTGCACGGACCGACGGTTTTGTATTGGTGAATTGCTATGGCGAGGAACGCGACGCTTTGGTTGACACGGGTGCTTCACATTCCTTTGTACGCAGGAGTTTTTTGTACTTGATAATTAAAAAATTACCTGGATTGAGATTGAAATTAAATTATTGCTCTTCCTTGTCAACTTGTGTCATGAATGGTGGTGAAGTGCGATGTTTGTGCTCAGTGAATTTGCATTTTAAAGTTATGCGAATTTCTTGGACATTTTGTTTTTGGTTTGTAGATGACTTGGTTGCCGACATTCTTGGCCTTGATTTTTTGGGTCACGCCCGTATGGTGGTTGAAGCCCATGCCCAAAGATTGGTTTTTAAGTTTGCGCCCAACTCTATCTGCCCATTAGTATCCATCCTTTGTTAGTCGTTCACCTGCCCCTAGTGGCCGGACTGCGGTGGTGTAGCCTTCACCCGGACACGCGGTGCAAGCTTTATTAGATGAGTTTCCAGATGTCATTACTCCACATATTGGGAAATGTGATGTGTTGCAATATCGGTTTACCATGATCAATGATGTTCCAGTGCGGCTACCTTTTTATACTTACAGCCCTCCGAAACTGGATATTATGCGACGGCTAGTGGATAAATTGTTGGCGGAAGGGGAAATTTACCTTTCGACCTCAGACTATGCGTTCCCGACCTTTTTGGTCAGAAAGTAGTGGAAATGGTTTCTGCCTGGTTACTGATATGACTGTGGTATATCGCAAAATTCATCTTGATCCGTTTCCAGCGCCTACGGTAGATTCCGCTCTTCAGCATTTGGGTAAGGCAACCGTGTATTAAATTATTGATCTTAATTCCAGTTTCCATCAATGCCTATTGCACCCCGAGTCGTAAGTATACTGCGTTTTGCACTTAGTGGGCCCTATATGAATTTAATCATATCCCCATGGGCGCGTGTTTGGTACCCAAGCTTTGTTACATGTTCAGGATCATGTTTTGTCTGATGTGAAGTACAAAATGTCAATAATTACATTGATGGCATTATTATCTATAGTAAATCTTACCTTGAGCATTTTAATCATCTTCGTGAGATACTGAATCACTTGCGAAGCGCGGAATGTTAATCTGTCTACAGTAACTTGGGCTTCTTCATCTGTGAAGTTTCTGGGATATATTTTGTGTAACGGACACTTGATTATGGATCCTAGATGGATCAGTCCCATAATGAATTTTCAGTGTCTAAAGACAGTTAGAGGCATGTCTCGATTTATTGACATGTTGGGATATTAGCCAGCTTCATATCCCACTTAGCTGAGGAAGCTGCTCCGCTTAACCTTTAGAAACTGAAAAATCTGTCTTTTGTGTGGGATGATGATCAATAACACAGTTTCAATTCCCTGAATTCTAGTTTGGCCTCAGCGCCTGTTTTACACTTGGCCAATTTCGACCTTAGATTTGTGCTTCATGTTGACACTTCTAGTGTTGTGCTGGGAGCTCCTTTAGGGCAGTGGCGCAATGAAAAGGTTTCTTGATGGTATTTGCCAGCCGGGTCTTGTCTAAATCTGAACTTCAGCTAAGTGCTTTCAAATAGGAGGCCCTCGCTTGTGTGTGGGAAACGAGTAAATTTGAAACCTTTTTAAGTACTGTTGAGTTTGATTTATGCACCGACAATCAGGCGGTGCCTTGGTTGCTGGGACACTAGTGACTTCTGCAAGTTGGGGCATTGGGCATTCTGTATGCTTAAGATTCGTTTTGTTATCAGATATATTTCCGGTACAAACAACGTGGTGGCGGATGCGCTGTCACGCACGTATTGCGCCGATGACGACTGTGGCCCAGAGGAATTGAACGCATTGTGTTTTGCTTTTACTACTCATCCTTCGTTCTACAGGCGTCTCGAGCGTGGCCAAAGAGAGCCGATCCGGAATCTAGTGACATTGTTGCCTAACTGGAACAGGGCGAAGATCTTCCGTATTGTTTGATGGATGGTATGCTCCATTATGTTAGTTGTCAGCGTCGCCTCCGTCGGTTGGCAGTGCCACCTGA
The DNA here is from genome assembly GCA_003012365.1 of Medauroidea extradentata. Classification (NCBI taxonomy): domain Eukaryota; kingdom Metazoa; phylum Arthropoda; class Insecta; order Phasmatodea; family Phasmatidae; genus Medauroidea; species Medauroidea extradentata. The sequence continues at coordinate 22,886 of PNEQ01001570.1, read as the reverse complement.
ATGTCACGACGAACTGCTCACCTACTTTCATACCTCTCCTTTTGGTAGGCATCTGAGCCACACTAGTACTTTAGGTAAGTTAGTGGTTGATTTTATTGGCCTGGTTTGTGTCGCGATGTTCGGGGCTTCGTTCGCTGTTGTGATTTGTATTACCATGCCAAGGCCACGAGAAAGTCGAAGGTTAGGCTTTACGTGGTCGATCAAGTTAGACATTGTTGGGTGACACTGCTTTGCAATGTTTTTGGCCTGTTGGTGCGTTCCATCAAGTAAAATCTGTACATCTTAATCGTTCTTGATATTTTTAATTAGATTGTGATTCTGATTCCCTTATGTAATGTTAAAAGTGCCAAGCGCCATGATTGTTCATTCGTTAACCAAACGTGTGTGGTCATCTTTTTGGACCCTCTGTTAACCTAGTGACCAACAATTCACCGTACTTTTGCTCCACGGTGTTCAAGGATATGCGTTTCCTTTGGACGCCAACTCATTTTACCTCCAGTCCCTACTATCTGTGTGGGAACCAGGTGGAGCGGTTCAACCTCAACCTGAAAGCAACGTTGGGCACGCTGTATCATGCCAACCAGCGGGACAGGGATGCCAATCTGGACTTGATCAATCTTGGTTTTAATTCATCCGTCCACGGTGCTACGAAGCACACCCCTGCTCGTATTATGTTGGACCGAGATTTAATTCACCCCTTGTTGAATGTTTGGGGCATCCCTTCTCCTGCCCTCTTACAGGCATTCAACATGGTGACTGATTCTTGAGCCCCCTGTCGCCAGCATGTCTGCTAAGGGTGAACCGGAACCCTGACTTCCGGTTTGTTTGCGTGGATTGTGATAGTCCGGCCGGAGATTGTTGCTTGTGTTTGTGGGTTTTGCTGTGTAATTATATGTTGTGTGATTTTGTGTGTATTTTTGGTGGTGACATGTGTTACTTGTTGTGTGTTTTGTGTTTAATATGCCCTTTGTTCTCATTTGGCATATTTATCAGAATGCTTTTAAATTATACATATTTTGTATGTTTTCAATGTTAATACAGTTAGGATGCAGATGATAATTTGCAGTGTAATGCGGGTGCATTGTATTACATACTCTTGATTATTTAGGTAGTACAATTTAGCTTGAGTGATGGCTGTGAAAAGTTAATTTTACAAGTTTACTGTCTGATCATGAATGAAATTGCTCTAGTGTGTTCTTTGTACTAATTTCGCATTAAGCTGTATGGCAAACAAAGGGTATTAACAGGTATTAATTTATTCCAACCAAAGAGTATTGATGTGTATTAATTATAGCCCATGATCATGGTATATTTTTGTACTAACAGTGTCCATATTAATGTATTTTTATGGTGTTTTAATTTGTACTATATGTTTGAGTATGTAATAATGTGTGTTTCAGGTCGTACCATTTCAAGGTTTGGATCAATGGAAGTGTTTTGTGAGTTTTCATTGTTGTCTTGTTTATTTACATGTGTTCAAGTTTGCTTCTGCCTGGCGGTTGATACAGTAAAACTCTGTTAAGAAGTTCCCACTTAAAAAGTTTTCCCCTATAATAAGTTTCAATTATATTAACCCCCTTCCATTACTACAATAGTAAATTTACCCTTTTAAGAAGTTTTTCCCTGTTAATAAGTTTGAATTTTTCAGTCCCTTCAGAAACTTCTTAACAGAGTTTTACTGTACTTTCCTTTCTGCTTATCCCTTGCCTTGCGTGGGAGGCTATTCTGCGGCCAAGCTCGTCCGTTTCTGCCAGTTGAGTAGCTTCAGCGGCTCCTTGTTTTCTACACTTTCACTGCCTGCCAGCCCCCAATCCCAGTGGATTTCTTGTGCGACGAGGCTATGTTGGAATGTGTCTCTACGTATAGTCAACTCCCGATTATCCGCGATAAGGGAGGGGGCCAAAGCCCCGGATAATCCAAAATCGCGGATAATCCACTTTTAACATTTCTTAGATCTCAGTAGAAAGAAAAAATGTAAAATTCATGCCTGCAATAAAAGGTAGAAATGTAACACAGTAGATTCTCGATTATTCGCATTAATGAATACGAGGTATGCGCTAATAATTTAAAGATACGGTTAGTAAAAAAATCACGGATGTCTTATTTGGCCAAGAAAATCTCGTTAATCCATTCATGTGTGACACACACTATTTAACCCATTCATGCATGGCGGTAATTGTTTTGCTTATTGGAAAATACTTAAATCATCTTCAAGCTTTTCAAAATACGGTTGCGGCCATAACATGTTGGTGAACATTGTGCGAGTATACACAGTGTGCATTTATAAATAAAAATTTAAAAATATATATATTTTCTACTTTTTTCAACTATTTGAAGTTAAATATTTGGCGCGGATAATCCGCAAATCGGATAATCCGCAAACGGATAATCCGCAAACGGATAATCGGAAGTCTACTGTACTTCCCTGGACTTGAAGGATTGGGCAGGGGGTTATGCTAGGATTCTTCCCAGCCCTTGCAATTTGGACTCTGGATTGAGCCATGTGCGTTAAATGAATTTATTCTCAGGCTGAAAATGTTTTTTTAATTTTGTGATGTACGCTTGTGTGAACACTGTTCTACATTTTGGAACTTTCATTGCCGGCCCACCTCAGCTTCGGGCGAGGTCGAGCGTATTCGGAGCCTCTCATGGCCCTACTTCTGTCTGCCCACTCTTTCCCCTCCTCCCTACTCCTGCTCCCTACCCATCGGCACCTATGCACCCACCCTGGGCCAGAACTCCGGTGCTATCCTTGGTCCTGACTGGTTGCTTCACCCTCTGAGTACTCCGTCGGTAAGTTTGATTTAATGATTTTTGCTAGGTCATTCGAGCTCTGTTTTCTCGGTAAGTTGAGCGTCTAATCATTATGAGTTCCGTTAATTTCAGGTTTGTTAAGTTTGTACCGGCGGCATGTCGAGGGGTTGCGTGAAATGAAATTTAATTATGCTTTATGTTGATACATGCGCTTTGAAAAGTAACTCTATGCCAGTGTAACTTTCATCTTTGTAATACACTTTGAATTTATAATATAGAATGCACTTGAATTCTTGAACGTTGGCTCTACTTTATTTCGAAAGTATTAACAACCCTGACTCCCCAACTCATCTCGTGTTCGTGTTCAATTGGGGTACAAGTGAATCTGTGTGAGGGTGTGAAGTGGCAAAGTCAGCTTCTAGGCATTATTAACTGATAAGGCAGATACAAAGAAGAGGCAATGGTGGCTTTATATTATCAATATAGATGATAGGCAGCTCGTGATACATTACATACCTCAAATTCCTTCCCAGACAGCAGGCTTCACAAGTGTAACAGAGTGCATGGAATGAGATAATCAGTGTTCTAGGAAGTTCCAAAGCAGGGGCAATGTTCCAGGGGAAACCTTATCCCACATGATTGAGGGTACGATGCAAGAGGTTGAAACTCTGACCCACTAATACCCATTCAACAACAGCCTACCATGTCTACTTTCATCTTCCCTTAATATTACACTCCAACCACTCAAGAAATGGTTCAATTGTAATCTAACTTATGCAGTTCTGGATTTCCCCCTTTAAAATAGTGAGTGTGTGTTGGCAAATTAATCATTTGGTATAAAATAGAATAGGTGATCAAAGACCTTAATGCCTGCATTCCGTCTGCTCTAGTTTTAAGTGATGCTGGTCTGCCAGCATAAGAAGCTGTAAAGGAAACTGTGCAGACTCATATAGATTTCTATCTGAAGAAGATTGAAACATTGTATGCCGTACTATTCATGAGGATCCTAAGCAGCTAGGGAGAATCAGTTCAGAACAACTGTGCCGTGAGCCTGAACTCTTGTGTTTTGAATGGGTAGTAGTACAATTGTCTAAGAAATAAATGACACTATCTCAGTGGCTGGTGTATTTTTTAAATTAAGAGGTGATTACTAGAATTAGATAGCCAGGCTTTGAAACTGCAGCCAGCGTGTGGTGGCTGGAGGGTTCACCTGATAGTCCGTGAAGGTGCTGCTGAAATATCTGAACTTATAAAACAGGATGTCTAAAGACTCTAGAGAAATAATTTTAGTGACTTTTGGGGTCCTTTCACGGACCGTCTGTAAAAAAATATACGCAATTTATTTTCTAGTTAAAAAAGCAGCATCAACATGTTTTGTTTGATTTTTGTTCAGATTTAACTCAGTACCACATTTGACCAAAGATCAATCATTCAAAAGTTACACAATAGGTACTAGGACACACCAAAAATGTTTTACATTAGGTAAATATTAAGAGTCACTATTCAATGTGTATCGGCCAAACAATTGAATTTAGACATATAGTTTATTAATGAGACACGTTTCTAGAGATGTTATACTGTAAGTAGTCCTACAAAAAAAATTATCTTGTTATGTTAGGTTAAGATATTGTTAGATAATTTTAGGTTAGTTTAGGTTATATTAGGTTAGGTTACCTAACCTAAAATTTTTTTTTTACTTAGGATTACTTCTTATGTTTCTAAAATCCCTACGTAAAATCCATTGTTAGGTTAGTTTAGGTAACCTAACCTGACGTAACTTAATGTTAGGTTACCTAACCTAAACTAACCTAACAAAATGCCTTGAACTGGTACGCACAATGTCCACTAGCCTTCAGCAGTACGTATATGATCAATTGTACCACTGACCCTGAATAATGGCTCAGGATGGAAATTATTCTGATGAAATACTGACAGTTATTTGTAAAATGTTCAATAAACGCATGCCATAGCACAGACTAATATAACAAAACGTTTACACCTTCACCACACCAAAGAACACTCCTCCATTATGTTCTCAAATACATGACTAAAAATAGTCTATTAAGAAGAAATGTCACCTAATTTAATAACTTTGTTCGTATCAATTTTAATTGCTGTAATCAAGGAATATCTGATACAAAAATTACAGTAATTTCACTAAAACTTATTTTCTTCTGCTGCTAATATATTTACTTATATTATTGACATTATATGGTATAGTAAAAATATTAATTTTACACTTTGGCGGTATAATTTACTAAAATGCTTAACATCGACATCTAGGCCTAACATTTCTCAGTCATTGTGTCTAAAAGAAGCCACATAAATTCTCTGTGAATCAACTTGTTCCATTCCCATTTTCCTGCGAATTACTAGACTGCATGAAAGATTTCATTTAGGCTACGTAATGTTTGAAGGAAATACCATTACAAGTATCTACCGGCAGTAAAATAATCAACACTGCCATTTTTATTCAGTTGTGTACTATTGGTAGACTACATGCTACGTGCTATTGATTATACTGTTTCGATTACATCACTTGCATAGCGATATTTGTGCATAGGTTTTCAGATCATGTATATCAACGCAGTCGTACGTGGACAAAAGAGCATGATAATTAACAAAAAAATCTTTCAGAACATTTTTTTTGGGACCTTAAATTATATTTTGGTACCTTTTCGATACTTTCGTGAACTAAGCGAAAATAAAGTTACTTTATTGTTACTTTTGTGACCTGTAGACAACTTGTAAAACCAAACTGTTATTGGTGAGCTTTAGTAATAGGAGACAGGTTTCATTTTGAGCCCAACCTGCACCTCTATCCAGCATCTCCCAAATTGCTAAAAGAACACCTATGCACAACAATGAACAGTTCATCCAAAGACTTAATGGAAAGAAACAAAAATAAAATTCGAAATAGCAGAAAAACTACACAAGACTAGAAAGGTAAAAATTTTGAAAATTTCCCCATAATATCAACAGTAAGGCGGAGATAACCACTCCATTTTATAATACTTACAATAATCAGTATATTATAAAATAATCAGTTTTTACAAAACCAAACTTAATTAAGATTCTACTGTACCCCTGATGTACAAATTCTTTGTTTTAAAGCCGTAATATTTGTTTTAGAGTATAAATAAACAATTTTTGTTTGAAGAACCAATTAAATGTATGTGTTCTTTAACATGTTTGCACTAAATTTGTTTCATGCGTTAAATGCAAATTTAGGGCATATATGTTAAAGAACAATTACATTAAATTGGTTCTTCAAACCAACACTTTTGATTCATACTCTAATAAAACAAATATTACAGCTTTAAAACAAATAATTTGTGTATTAGGTGTATAAGGGAATCTTAATATAGCACTGGGGTTAACTAATACTGATGGCAAATGAGAAATTTCTTACATCTACATAAGCCCTTTTGTTTCATTTTCCAGGTTTCATTATGAGGCATAAAATGGTGACAACATGATATTTAACATAGCAAAGTTATGAATTGAAAGATGAATCACATAAATTGATCCAGCCAATTGATTCAGCTTTTTAAGTACACCAACATGGCAGCTTTGATTATTACATTTCCAAGCACAAATATTGAAACATTACCACAAATGCTAGTACTGTTACATATAACAAAAGACGTAATAATAAACAATATGTCCAAATACAGTACGTTTAATTCTGAAGTTATATACTGCAGATTATATCCATACAAGAAAAATAAAATTTAGTTCCTTAACTAATGTACTTGAAAAACATGTTATCTTCCATGAATTATACCTAATATGCTGTGTATTTCCTTAGATAACTAAATACGCAATACTGTAGTTAACATTATCTATTTAGTTACCAAACTTGAAATTATTAAAAATAAGAACAAGTATCTTTTAATGTAACACCTATGAGTATTATCAGAATTAAGGATTACAGCATATATTTATAGCACATCCAATCATAAGCCATCAGATGTCACCAAGTCTCCTGCACTAAGGTAAAGGTATACTCACTGTTACTGGGAGACTGGAGTCGCAGTGGTGGATGGTACATGAGGGCTTGCTGTATGGGTGCGGTGGAGGAGAGCGGGGTGGACGGAAACTTGGGAGGTGAGGAGGCAGGGGTACGGAACAGAGAGGCCGTGGCCATGAGCTCCAGAAACCTATCCAGCTGCCGCAGAGACAGGGCATTGTGCAGTGTCTCCAGGGGGCGGATTGGCGGCACTCCACCGCAACCCTCGATAGCTGCAATCACCAGTGATACATGCTATAACAGTGCAGGTACAAGTAACTCAATTTTTGCACATCAGCTCTGAATTCTGAATTAATGAGGCTATATTAACTACTCAAACATACACTGACATGGCATCACGGCAAGGCCGAAAATGTCGGGTCACATTGCAGCACACCTGCCTACCGTATCTGCAGCAGCTTACTTTAGTGCCAGCAAATGTAAAACATCACTGAGCAAGACAAAAATGGAAGAACACAAGATAAAGTGACAGCAAGAGTAACATAGTGATATACTAGCAATATCTTTCACCATCTTGATGCCATAGAACTTGTAATGGGCAAAATTTCAAGATGTTTATAAACTATATGTATTTAGGATAGATGTGTAGCATAAAGACTGAACTGAAAGTGTGTTGTTGGTAAGCCTCTAGAGAGGGTTTAGGTGAAGTCAGCACTGGACAGGACAGGAAATATGAGCTCTGCGAGGGGCCACGAAAAAAGTGTCGCCGAGGCTTGTTGCATCCCCACGGAGTCTCAAAATGAGTGTAAGAGGGGTTGGTTTGCTTGTTCGAAGAAACTTCGCTGGTGGCCCAGCCATGCTCCAGCAGTGTAACCCCTTCCCCTTTTAAATCACTCTGAGAGACAGCGAGAAAATTTGGAAAGAGGCTCTTTTCTTCTCTCCCCCCCTTGCCCCTTCAAACCCACTTTCCAAAATGGTGGCGAACAAGCTGAAGCCATGCTGGTGGCAAAAATGAAAATAAATGGAATTTTATATAGTATTTAAATAGTGTCAAAATTAAAAGGAAACTATTGTATGTGAGAAATCTGTGTCATTGTGCAATGTAAGATTTATGTAAATAATTAAAATAATTTTGAAAGAATAAATGGTGGAGGGCCTGTGTCGTGAGACAGTCGCCGAGACGGGGCGTGGCCTGTTTTCAGGGAAGGTCGGTGATTGGTCAGTTTAGAAACGTGGAGATAGCGAGGGTTGTGGTTGTCAGGAAGTGTTGACACAGGATCGCGGAAGTTGCCCGTGGACCCCTTCGAAAGGAGGTTCACACGGTCAGCTACATTTTCAGTTAATAAAATTTTTGGAAGTTTCGATCGGGGCAGTTTGCCCGTGGACCCCTTAGAAAGGAGGTTCGCACGGTCAGGTACAATTTCAGTTATTAAATTTTTGGAAGTTTTGATCGGGACAAGAGATTGCGGGGGCCTTAGAAAGGGACGCTTGCGCTGCCAATTATCGATTGATATGGGATAGTTTGCGAAAGTTTAACTGTGAGGAAGTTGACCAATTTCATTGTACTTTCACGATTCGTATTGGGAATAGAGTCACATTAGTTTGACGTAATAGTTGTTTCGCGGACAAATAAGTGTTGATTAACTTTGCCGCGGGAACCTTACTGAAGTGACGTCCTAAAACGGAACGAGTGTAGCAATTAAAATATTGGCGAGATTAAGAGAACTTTTGAATTGTTACGTTTTTGCGACTGCCACTGATACAGTCGAGGCCACGTCTCTATCGGGCACTAGACGCGACGACAAGTACCTCGCTAGGAACTGTAATTTCAGTTTGATTATTCACATAATTAAGACCGTAAAAATTTAATCATTAGTGAGTGACAGGTTGCGTAAATTTAAATGCCCAACAGTGGAGCAGTTTTATAAGATGAATCGCAGATCGTAAAAGGCCGGGTTCACAGCTCTTCTGTCCCCGCACAGTTAATTCTGCTGATTTATACAAATAGGGTGACACTGCCAAGTTCCTGCCTTTCTTTTGCTGATGCCTCATCCTTTCACGAGATCAGAGGCGTCTGGGCAACCGTCACCAAAAGATTTTGCTGCTTTCATATAGCAGTATTTCAATAAACTTCAAACAAACAGAATAGCACATGCAGAACCTCGCATATCACAAGTGATGCATTATCAGAAGGTAAGAAAACAATGCCTATAAAATAACTATTTGGAGACAAAATAAATTTTACAGTTAATATGTAGTTTCATTTGAGAACTCAGTACAATGTTGTACTATGAGAAATATCACGCTGATACTATTAGGTATTGAAAATATAAATTGTACTAAATTCAGCTTCTAACAATGTAAAAACGTCGTAGATGGAGTTTCACATTTTCACAAACAATATGCTGCTGCTGCTTTCACTGTTTCTACTTTCTCCATTGTCCAAGACAGTTGGATATTATAGGGAATATACCAAGGGAATCAACAAGCACTAGCCAGTTTTTTACCTTCTAGTACATCTTTAGTATTGGCACTTCCAGAACCAGGTGTATACACACAGCAATTAGATCAGTATGGTACCTGAAGTCAGTGCAAGATATGACCAGCATTATTTATCTCCTGTCTATCAAATGTTGTGCTGAAGTATAGATTTGCCAACACCCACAGAATGCACAAATACAGCTGACTAGGCAATCTAAATAAGAAACTTCTACCTCCAAGTGAAAGGAACTCCCAAGACTCGTGTGACTACTGTAACTACACCAATGATACAACTTTAAGTTGACTCAGTTTTTACTGTAACACTGTCTCTACAGCACCATAAAACTCTCATATGATGTTATACTTTACTCGCAAGACACCCAAGAATTATGAACAATGTGGGATGGCCTGTCTGCCAGAGTGACACTCAAGTGCTGGGCATGATTATCCAGTAGCAGGTGAAGTATAGTACAAAGTCTAGTAAATGTGTAGTACAAAGAGTAAGTAAGTACTGTATTCAGAAAAATGTCTTAGTAAAGAGCGTTCAGTTCGCACCTGCTTACATGCTCATCACATGGCGATATATGCCAATAGGTGCAGAAATAGTCTTGAGACAAACTCTACAAACACAGTATTGCCAACAAAAAACTTAACCTTCTCTACCTCACAAGACTGCTGTCTCACTGCTTGCTCAATGATGTTGCTTTCTGCTGGGCAGTACTCTATGCTGCTAACCTACCACGTGTCAAGCATCCAGCCAGTTATAACACATCACTTGGGCAAAGAGGAACTGTCAAACCAAGCCTGTTCTACAGTACAACACTTTTGAAAAGGCATGACTGTAGCAAAAAAAGTAGGAAGACATACAATCCACAGTTAAATATCACTACCTGCTCTTTGCACCGACGCAGCACAGTGCAGGTGTAGAGCAAGTAAAATGGGTCTTCAATTGAACTCCTAATCACAGCTGAAATTGAACAGACACTGCATTTTTCAGTTGCACATGCACAAACAAAGCAAATGGACTTGTGGCAAAATATATAATAAGTGCATATTGACATACACATTTTGTACTAACCACATTACTTTTTGCACTTCTGCATGTGTGTACATGTATTTAATTCCTTTACAGTGCAACCAGACACAAAGTGATATTTAATTGGCTGTAATGTTATCATCATGCTAAATGGACCATGTTATGAGAGGATATGTTACGGCTATGTGTGATCAAATCTCAGCTTTTCGGCACAAAAAAGTGATATGTTATTTAATAGTGTGTGTGACCCTATAAAGTCGACAGTAAATAGACAATTTTCAATGTTACAGCCCAGACACAATATCACTGCAGTCGTTACAAAATGGAAGACATAGGCATCTGGTGGCAAAATTGTGTATTATGTATATAGCACATTTCTTGGTAGTATTTGAGTGTGTTGGAAAATTAAATACCTATCTTTCAGCCTCATGAAAGATCAAAATATGCCCCAGTAATTTGTTATTGTGACTGCGAATCATGGCACCCATCTCATACCTAAATCACTGGTGTATCACAGTTCCTTCAGAAAATGATAGCTGCATTTCACACTGCATGGGTCTCAGAAATTAAGATGATAATACACAGAATCAGTCATCATTGTATTTTAGAAGGGTTAGTAAACTTGAATATAAAGCTTGTCGACTGAGTACAGTGGCGTAGAGGTCGGTAGTTGAAATCATATTCGCAAGGATAATGGTTACAATTCCCAGTCCGGCAAAACAGAATTCTATTTTCCAATGTTGCTTCTCTCTCTTTTAATAAGTCTCCGAGTGTCAGTGCTTAAAAACCTATCTGTTTCAAGGACCTTTCAAAGGGAAGTTACGAGAACCAAATTTCTTGTATTCAGTGAGAACTGCTTACAAATCTCGCTGCTTGTTGCAACATCATGCAATAAACAACCGGGACTTGCAGTTATCCTTATGTCCAGCAGACAGTGCTCTCATAAGGTCGCCTAACAATACCTGCAGCAGTTTTGAAATATTACCACAAAAAACTACAGATTATCAGTCTGAGTTTGTACCCCATCCAACGAAGTGGTAACAGAGTTAAGATTTCCCTCAGTCACTATATCTTGTCTACAATGACAGAGAATCCACATAACAGACTACAAATATGGTATGCCTTTCTGACATGACAGGTGGCAGTGGACACCACGAACAAGCTACATAATACAATGCTCGTAATTCCTAGTGACCAAGTAGGATCTGCAGGCCCTATCACAGAGGGGTCAGCAGGACCAATTGGCCCATGCCTCACTTCATGGAGGGCCTTAGATTTAGGATATGAAGTCTGCATTTTGAACAACAGAACTAGTATTTCAATTTGAGTATCACGTCACATTGTGCCTGTATACTGTGAGGCCCTTAAGCTACTTACTTGGAAGGGTCACTTCACTTAATGTGAGTTCCACTGCAGGAGTCATCTAGAGCCAATTTCTCTCATACTGGTGGTGGTAATGGAGAGTTAAGATTTATTCCTCACTGCATATGGCAGTATGACACCGAATCAGACACAGGCTGTACTCTCGGCTCTAACCTACCCATTTGCATTGTCTAAACGCAACAAGGCAACACTCCAACCCCACCCCTCCCCTTTTCCATTACCAAAACTTGGTGGTCAGCATGGGTTTGTGGTGCTTGGTTAGTTGCACATAATTTGGATCAGGTAAGAAAGGCACTAACTGAACTAGAATCTCTTTTAATCTCACAGCAAAGTCTGTAACTGAACTCATCTCAATAAAAAAATGTGTGTCACATACAGCAGTTAAAATTATTTAATGTGATTGTAGTTTGCCTTTCTCTGGGTATTTTTTAACCTGAGCTGTTAACAGCTGTGCGCATCAAAACTGTTTCAAAGAAAATACTCAAAAGAAGTACCGTCTGATCTTATCACGAGATATTTTTTTTTCAAGTGAATGCATTCTATGAACTTCAGATTGAATTGTTTTCCCAAGTAATTACTTACAGAAAAACTCAACTTTGAACTTGCTAGTATGTTTCACAATGTCACCATTGCAGTGAGGATTTTCCTCAATTTATTGGCCTCCGTAGCTTCAGGCGAACTAGCTTTCAATGTGCTTGAGCGGATCAAGAACTATCACTGATATACTTACTATACTTGATATACTTACTATAAGCTGTGACATTGTAAGGAAACAACTTTTCCAAAGTTACAGGTGAATTTGCCAAGAAAAAGGGTAGAAAAAGGCCTGGTTGTCGAGCACGTGTACAAGTATAATCAGTATTACGTGCCAAGCTGAGACTTTCATGTAGAACGACCAAATGACAGTAAAAAAAGGCTAAACAAAACTGAATCACGCGAATGAAACAACAGAATCGCCCACATTTGTTGTTAAAGAAGATGAATTGGATGGAGTTATGCAGAATGGATCCAATCCACAAAGTAATTTATTTTGAGATAATCATTCCAAGTGGAAGAAGAAGGTATGAAGTATACCCCAAAAAAAGAAGTAATAAATTGTGATATTTTAATGAAATTAAGAGGCCAGAAAAAGCAGTTTCTACAAGGTTTATATGGACACAATAGACTTCGACTTTGAATATCTCAGCTCTAGTAATATGTGGATTGGTTCTCTTCTGCATAACTCCATCCAATTAAAAGTTACGAATAAAATCACATTTATGTACGTGTTCATTCCAGTTGTTTAAGGAATGTTTGCTGTATAACAGAAACAGACTACCCTTGACCTGATTGTCCGAGCCAAACATAAAAAGAGACAACACCTCAGAGACCTTGAAGGTCGATGGGCCATAACACAGAAAACACGACTTTTTAGAACTTGAAATCTCTAATACTACAACGAACACAGCCAAAACACAATCACTGTTTAAAATAACCAATGAAGAGATTTTGCAATCTAAAAAAAAAAAAAAAAAAAAAAAAAAAAAAAAAAAAAAAAAAAAAAAAAAAAAAAAAAAAAAAAAAAAAAAAAAAAAAAAAAAAAAAAAAAAAAAAAAAAAAAAAAAAAAAAAAAAAAAAAAAAAAAAAAAAAAAAAAAAAAAAAAAAAAAAAAAAAAAAAAAAAAAAAA